>CAUYLG010039265.1:0-79607 GCA_963573385.1 Cacajao melanocephalus | reverse complement strand
ATGGATGAATCTGGAAACCATCATTCTCAGCAAACTGACACAAGAACAGAAAATCAAACACTGCATGTTCTCACTCATAGGCAGGTGTTGAACAATGAGAACACATGGACACAGGGAGGGGAGCATCACACACTGGGGTCTTTTGGGGGCGGCTAGGGGAGGGACAGCAAGGGGGGGGGAGGTTGGGGAGGGATAACATGGGGAGAAATGCCAGATATAGATGGCAGGGGATGGAGGCAGCAAAGCACCTTGCTATGTAAGTACCTATGCAACAACCCTACATAATCTGCACAGGTACCCCAGAATCTAAAGTACGATAAAAAAGAAAAAAAATTAATAGGGCACCTAAAGATTGATTGGAATCTGCACTCACTTCCTGGTTATGTGACTTTCAACAAGATTTGAAAAATTTAAAGAAGGTTTAAAAAATTGCTTAGAGTCTTGGTTTTCTCACCAGCAGAAGGCATAATAATTCCTCAATTCTGTGATTACTACTTTGGCAATAATATGAGAAAGTCACCTGGCATAGAGAAGGCATTCAATAATTCAATAAATAATATGTGGTACATTTTAGACCAGGCTGAAGAAAGCTGAGAAAGGAATCAAATTGTTCCCATAATCTGCGTTAGCTGCTTCATGAATAAGCCCTGATACTCATCTTTAAAACCTGGTTCCTTTCTTGGGACCCCACTTGGCTTCTCCCCAGCACATTGAATTTATGAATAATTTTATGTGGATGCCATTACTTATCCTTCTTCACATATACAACATGATGCAATACCTGGTACATACCACCCTTCACTTTAAGGGCAGAGTGCAACTCAGACTGCATTTTTCCATGTCCCAGCACATGGAGACATAATACCAGGGAGTTGCTGTTCATTAAGGTTCACTTGTATAACTTAGGAGTTGGTTCAATTTTCAGACTTGGTTATTAATGATATTGTCCTGTAATCTATGTTCAATATAGATCACAGGTGATGCTGATGAATGGGTTGGATCTCTCATTTGTGTTCGTTCAGTTTACAATCATAAATTAAAATGTTCTCCACCCCTGCAATGTAGATTTGGTCTAGGGTTTCATTATAGTGACTTAGTACTCTTTAGTTTTCATAAAAACATGCTGCTTTTTAAAATTTGTTTTCTCCGTACATTATTGGCAATACATTCTCCCCAGATTATGGAATTTGGTAATAAATTATGTTTTTCCTATCTTTGAAAATTCTTTTCAGGGTGGAAGATTTTCTAGCCTTAGTTGTATGTGTTTAATCTTGGTTTTCCTACAGTATTATGCAAATTCTGCAAAATGATCCATGGACTCATTCATTAACGTGTATCAATGTAAGTTTCTGAAACAAAGTCATCAACATGCAGACTCAGGTTAATGCTTTAGTTACAAAGCTTTCAACAATACTTATGTTTATTAAGAAGTTTTCTTCCTAGGGGCTGGGCGCAGTGGCTCACGCCTGTAACCCCAGCACTTAGGGAGGCTGAGGTGGGCGGATCATGAGGTCAGTAGATTGAGGCCATCCTGGCTAATATGGTGAAAACCCATCTGTACTAAAAATACAAAAATTAGCTGGGGGTGGTGGTGTGCGCCTGTAGTCCCAGCTACTCAGGAGGCTAAGGGAGGATAATTGCTTGAACCCCGGAGGCGGAGGTTGCAGTGAGCAACCCCGGAGGCGGAGGTTGTAGTGAGCCAAGATCGTGCCATTGCACTCCAGCCTGGGTGGAGACTCCGTCTAAATAAAAATAAAAATTAAGAAAAAAAAAGTTTTCTTCCTAAGGGTAATGCTGTAGCCTAATTCTGGTGCACAAAACTAGGATACCAAGTGGATAATCCTCATTTGTTGGTGGTGATGGTGGTAGTGATGGTGGTGGTGGTGGTGGCGGTGGTATTGGAGTGTTTCTTTTCAGGGTTGGAGGAGAATTCTATACATCAACTAAAATGTACACTTATGTGTGCAAGCATGTGTTGAGTGCATGTGTGTGTTTTTAGGGGGATTGATATATGCTAAACCTTGCTGGGAGCAAGACATACAGCGATGATCAGCCTTGAGCCCTGTGGTCTAATATGCTTTTTTATTTCAGCAGGACTACATATAACTGAAGGAATTACACAATCCTCTCTTACTTCACATTAGAAACCTTTAATACCAAGCCGAGCGCGGTGGCTCATGCCTGTAATCCCAACACTCTGGGAGGCTGAGGTGGGTGGATCATCTGAAGTCAGGAGTTCAAGACCATCCTGGCCAACATAGTGAAACCCTGTCTCTACTAAAAATACAAAAAATTAGCCAGGCATGGTGGAGGACACCTGTAGTCCCAGCTACTCGGGAGGCTGAGGCAGGAGAATCGCTTGAACTCAGGAGGCAGAGATTGCAGTGAACTGATATCACGCTACTACACTCCAGCCTAGGCCACAAGAGCAAAACTCCATCTCATTAAAAAAAAAAAAAAGAAACCTTTAATATCAGAACGAAGAGCCATAATATCGAGGAGAACACAACCCAGAAGATTTTACTACATTCATAGCCCAGCTAAGAGATTTAGAAGTCCACGCCCATTTACAGTGTCATGTCATTAAGGCTGATGAGCACAGGGTAGACAGATGTCCTATTTTCTATCCGATGCCCTACTACAAACATGTGGCCTGGAACTACTTTGTGATTACTGCAGTAAGTTCTCTGTGATTAATGTGGACATAATACTGTCCAGAGGAACTGGAGCAGACACATCGTATCTGAGAGCCACCGCCCTATGACATGGCCATGAGTTCACTGGGCCCCCTTTGTTTTAGGCTGTGTATTACTTAAATCAGTCATCAGAAAGACGATGTAAATCAACCTACAAGAAGATATAATTTCATTACTGTTTTTGGTCAAACTATGTTTCTATTGTCTATACTCCTAATATTAATTATAAACAACTCAGATTTATAGTTTTTCTATGATTAGGTACATTTTGTATGTGTAAACTATATAGAAACCCATGTTGGAGCAGTTACATTAAAAAACTGAATTGTGATTTGGTCCTTTTATTCCCCAAAGCTAAATAAATAGGTATCTGTGAAATCACAAAGAGACAAACCGTTTTCAGGTTGACGGGTGAGTTTGGGCAACATTTTCTACTCTGCTGTATTAGAACAGCCATCATAACGCAAAACAATTGATATTACATTTTTGTAGGAGAAAATGTTTACAGAGATATGTTTGTATTTTGAATTTTTCTTCAACAAAACCCACATAATTTTAAACAAAAATGTACAATCAAAATTTATTTCATTTATATATGTGAAATGGGGGTGCTGACAAAAATTTAAAAGAGTGTTTCACCTAAAAAGATTTCTTCAAAATCAAAACCTTAAAATACAGGATTGTTTTCAGTAGCACCTCCTCCTTCTAATCATATAACTTTAAAGAAGAGAAAGTTGTTTCTCTTACAGAAGAAATAAAGTTCACCATCTTTACAGCATACAGATGTAAAACAAGATATTGGAGAAGACAGGCATGATTGACAAGAAAAGAATCAAAGGACCCAGAGTTGTGGGTGCCTGGAGACAGACTTGAGAGAGGTCACAAGCGGCCAGGGGCTGGAAAAGTAAAATGTCTACGATTTGAAAATACAGAAAAGAAGCAGAGAAGAAACTATTAGAGAAGAAGAAGAAGCCCATGAAGTTGGGAGGTAGGTTATGGGGGATGGGCACACATGAGGTTGGTTTAAGCTTAAGAAGATAAGCTTACTGCAGCATTCCTGGAATTCTAGGGAACGGCCCGCTCTGGGTCCAAGTGATTGTGTACATAATCATTTTGGCTAAAATGCAATAGAAAGAACCAGGATGAAGAGTTTGCTTCTTGACCTGGATGTATATTAACTTGAATTCAATGCCTACACTGGATGTAAGCGGATTTACCTGTTTGGAATACGTACAGTGGAGATCCTCTTGCCATAGCAGATTTTGCATGCTAAATAGCCACCTTTCTGATACCACGATCTGTTGATTATCCACTATAAAACATCTGGAATACAATATGGTTCCGTAAGGTTGGGTTGTGGGTCCAAAGACAACATTTTAAAAAGGAAGATTCCACCCACTAAGTCCTCCAAGGCAATTTCCAAGTAATTCTGATACAAGATCTGTCTACTCTCCCAGGCTTCCCTTTCTCTGTGTTTACTTGGGCTTTAAGGAAAAATGACCTTCTCTCCTTTTTTAAGTTATAGGTTCTCAATTAAGACTGAATTATTCCAAAGGAAACAACTCTTCCTGTTTCTGCAGATTCTTAGAATTATCATTTTATTTGCTTCTGATTAAGATGTTTAAATGACTTCTGGCAACACACGGATGTGACTGTCTAAAACTTTGTTAAGAAACATTTTTTTAAAAAAGATTTATCCTTATACTTGGAAGTTTCCTATTTGGTATTAGAGAATAATGACTACTGGATGCCAATAGCTCTTTTTAAATAGCCAAACATTCATACTTAATATGAAAACCAAACTGCAAACAAGCTGCCAGCATATTCCACAACACCATATTCTTTCAGCTTTTATAACTTAAAGTCAAAGGTTTAATTGAATGAAAATATTCAAATATTAATAAATCATGTAAACTTTAAACTAGGTTCATAAACTTTGTTTCACTGATTTTAAGCAGCCTGACATAGGATAGATATATAATAAATTTGTCCAATGTATATTTTTTCCCATGATTAATAAAACCAAATCAAAATTTTATTTAAATTGTTGAAATGTTTAATTCCTTCAGATTATGATTTTGCGAATGCAATTTCATCTACCTATCCCTGTACATCATACTAAGGCATTTATTCAAGCAGCGGTTTTTAATAAACCATTGTATGAAACAAACAAAAAAAGGTGGAAGGTTGCCTGGGAACTAATAGCTGTAATAAGGAGCCAGCGGATTGCTCCTTAATAAGTGTATGCACCGCACACCTTCTCAATCCTGATTAACTACATTCTATTTTAGCACCAGACATCTAATGAGAAAATGTTAAGTTTCCCCAAATGGTATGAAGGTAGAATCAGAATGGAAGATACCAACAAACCTTGTGAACACTATCCCCCCAAAATGTGAGCTTGTAAAATAATTCATCTCAGTTCCACCTTGATTTCTTTTGATCATTCAAGATACATAACATTGAAAAACTTACTGTGTGTAAGGTGTGATGAAATCTTACATTCAGAAGCTAAAGATAATATATGCATCAGCTTCATAATAGCAGTTTTCGAAGGTGAGATGAAGTTTATTAGTTATTTTGACAAACCATCTAGGGTGATTCTCTCAGATTCAGGGAATGTGGGTTTGAGCAAATTTTCATGGTTGATATGAAGGACTTACAGCTAGAACCAACTACTTTTCAGTCTGTATAATGACAATGTGAATAATCTCAGTGCAATAATTTTTTTGTGGTTAAGCACACAGGTATGTACAAACACAGGTATGTACAAACACACAAAGGTAACCCCCAAATAGTCAATAAATATAATATAATGAATAATTACAGATTTTTTTCTAAGTACAAGTTTTCATGCCAGAAAAAATTTATCTCCAGAAGAATAATTTGCACATTGCTTAAGCAAAAATTGAAATGAAATCCTTCCAAACAACCCAGGTGACATCCTTGGTTTTATTCAAGTAAATAGTGATTATAAAATATAAAAGCTAAAACCGATGAATAAAACATCCTTCCTGGCCTCAGGGAGGTCATCAGTTCACTGAGGCATTGAGAGGTCAAGAAACACTACACTTCCAAAACTACCTTATATCAACCCCCGATGTTTCGAAAGGAAAACAAAAACAGCACCCAAATTTCTACAGGCAGAGGAAGCTACACACACACACAAACACACACACACACACACACACACACACGTGCACCCCCCCCACACACACTCTCTCTCTCTCTCTCTTTAGAAAAGCAAAGTTTGCAACATGCTATAATTAAGCTCACATCCTGACAGTAAAAACACAAAGTTTTATTCTAAATATAGAAGAAGACTCTCCACATTGCGCAACCTTTCCAATTATTGTTTTTTAACATTAGTCATTGATGTCAGTACGTCCTTTGCATAAAAATGCCCCTTTCTGAAAATACACATACAGTAGACATGAAAATTGTACTGCTTTAAATTTTTTTTTGGAGCGGAGATTTTCTTAAAATCCCTGGTAGATTTTATCCTTGCCTTGTCCTTCCTGTCGGTCTAAATCACTATTTAAATGGCATTTTCCTTCTTGCTCTTAAAATAGTGAAGTGGTATTTGCTAAATGGACATGGATAGCTATTCACAGCTCAATTCCTAGGCCTTAGTCTTCTACACAGGCTGCTAGAGATGAAACCTGGCCATGGAAGAGAAGCTATACACACAGATCTGCCATCAGGAAGCTGGGAAAGTCTCGTTTCATATAATACAATAGTGCCACAAAAATGACAATTTCCTAGCATGGCGGATTGGACTCCGTACTATTTACTAAAAGAACTATAGACCTGAGAGCAGCTCAATCCACGCTTTGCAAAGCACCTACAAGTCCCTAGCAGAAAGTAGGGCTGATTTTAATTTATGGGACTTAATTAACCTCTTAATTTAGGGGTTAGTGGTAAAGTGCTTGGCTTTTGTATTCCTATATGTGGAATCTAGCTACCTGCTGTGATCTTGGAGCAAGTCAACTTCTCTATGCCTCAGTTTCCTAAACGGAAAACAGTAAATAATGATACCTATTTGTTTGGATTATTTTGAAGATTACACATGATAATACATGTGAAGCATTTAATATGGTTCCTGGCATGTGGAAGATCTCAATAAACAATAACTAGGCCAGGCATGGTGGCTCACGCCTGTAATCCCAGCACTTTGGGAGGCCAAGGTAGGCAGATCACTTGAGTTCAGGAGTTTGAGACCAGTCTGGCCAACATGGCGAAACCCTGTCTCCAGAAAAAAAAAAAAATACAAAAATTCGCTAGGAGAGGTGGCAGCACCTGCAGTCCCCACTATTCGGAAGGCTGAGGCAGGACTCTTGCTTAAACTCAAGAGGTGGAGGTTGCAGTGAGCCAAGATCATGCCATTGCACTCTAGCCTCAAAAATCAAAACAAAACAATAACTAGTATTATTTTCTATTAGGATATCTAGAACACTAAAAGCTATCACTCTACACTAAAAAGTCAAAAGTGGAAGTACACAAAACAAAAATCTCTGTGGAAAAACCAACAATTTACAAAGGTAAATTAGATTTACAGGAAGCAAACCCACTCCTGAACACTTTTGCTCTACCCAAATACTTCATTTCACTGTTAAGAACAGTTGATGGGCCTTTCGGGAAAATATTTCAGCTTTCAAATAACTGCTTAGAAAAGGACTAAAAACTATATTTAACTGCCTCTTGGGCAATTAGACCATGGCCATTGTCACATCTGCTATTTGCTCATCAGGAAACTGCTTCCAGGACATTTAACATTCATAGGTGTATTAGCTCATTATTAATTCCCTGGAAATTCTTGATGACACTCTTAACTACAGTGCAGAATTTGATGTAAGAAGACTCCACCTTGGTTTCAATTCATGTAAGAGGATTATGAATGGAATTCCCTAAAGGATGACACTACAAAGTGGTCTCAACCATGGACTGAATTACAGCAAAGTTCCAAAGTATAATCTATTTCTAAAAACTTTTCTTCATCTCAATCATTTTCTCACGCTTTATCTCTTCATAGTCTCCATCAGTAATCATTAAAATAGCAAACACTTACATGGCACTATGTATAGACACATATATTAATACAATTAAACTTCACAAGATCACTATGAGGTAGAAACTATCATCCCCATTGTACATGTGAGAAAACTGAGGTACAGGTAGGACAGATAATACACTAGTAGTGCCTGAGTTGGGATATGGACCCAGGCAGTCTCACTCCAGGGTGAATTTTTCCCTATGGCCATGTAGCCTCTATGCCTTATTGACATGCTTCTAAAATACAGAAGTGGTAGTAGAAATTAATTACTCTCAGACTCTTATCATAAGATAGAAGCAGTATCAGGAATTGAACTCCCACTCTTTCAGTGCTCTGTGATAGCCCATGGACTATTCTTCTGACACCAAGATAAAAAAGACTATTTCCAATGAATGCCCATTAGATCAGAGATTATGCCACATACAATCTGTCACAGAAAAACCAGGAAGCATGTCACTGAAACAGTCTGGCTTGTAATGTAACTTTTACTCTAAGAAATATCCATTATTTGTTACTATGGAAATCTGAATATAATGTTCTACTTTTAATTTACAAATACAAATTTAATTGACATGAAATTTATCAAGACATGGAACCTAAAAGTGTCAATGTTGTCTTAAATTCCTTTTGACTAGATTGTCAACTGCTTGACATTTTCATGCTTTTGCTTTCCTTGAATTCCTCACGTGATGGTTAATTTTAGGTGTTGACTAGGCTATGATGCCCAGTTGTTTGGTCAAATACCAGTCTAGATGTTGCTGAGACGGCTATTTTTAGAGGTGATTGACATTGAAATCAGTAGGCTCTGGATAAAGCAGATTACTTTTCATAATGTAGGTGGGCCTCATCCAGTGAGTTGAAGGCCTTACGAGCAAAGACAGGTTTCCCAAAGGAGCAGCATTCTGCCTCAAGACTGCAACACAGAACACCTGCCTGTATTTCCAGCCTGCAGATTTTGGACTCAAGACTGCAATATTAACTCTTAACTTGAATTTCTAGCCTGCTAGTCTGGTCTACAGATTTTGGACTTACCAGCCCCCACAGTCAAATGAGCCAGTTCCTTAAAATGAATTCTTTCTTTCTCTCTCCTCTACTGGTCCTGTCTCGAGAGGACTCTGATGAATACACACAGCACCTCCCTCCTATCACCTTTTTCACAGTAGACCCTCGGTAGAGTCCTGTAGACCAAGCCTTCATCCCGATTGCCTGTTGTAGTTCTTATAAGAAAAGATAAAGTTGGCCACATTCCATTACAGCACACAAACTAGCAACCTTTCTGGAACTGGCTAACACATTCTCCCTGGTTTGACTGTGGTAGAGTCTAACCCACATGCCTTCTGTGAATAGTTGTGGTTTGACAAGCTACAAAGACACACAGCCTGGTCTGTCTAAGTCCCCAAGTAGAGGCCCCAGAGACCTGCGGCCATCCTGTTCAGAGTCCTCCAGACAAGCCCTGCCCAAGGGAATAGCACCACCCACACCATTGGGGTTTTGCACGTAGCTCTGGGCCAGCCCAAAGGGCTTCAAGAGACTGCTGCTTACTAAACGGCATTTTGGTCACCTTTTCTCTCCTCCCAAGATGTGAAGAACAACCTCATTGCCTTGATGACTCCCAACTTCTGTCTGCACATGGCTTTGATTGTTACAGTCACATTTTGCTTACTGCCAGTCTCCCATTTTAGCTGTTCAAATTCTAGAAAACCAATATTTATTTCCTTAAGAAAAGATGTCAACAAGCCAAGCCTCCTTTTCTCTTTTCCTCCCTCTTTCTTTCTCCCCATTCCTACCCAAACCGCAAAGCCTTGTTCTTTGTAAAGGGCCTGTGCTGGGAGCTAGGAATGTGTCACACTAAGAACATCCACCATTGCCCAAAGCTGTTTTCCTTGTGGCTTCTTCAGTAGCAGGCCCGCTGCCTTCAGTGTTGACAGTCAGCAATTTTGAATGTGCTGACATGGAGAACAGCGACCACAGAGTCAACACAAACCAGCAAGGAAGAGAAAACAAACGCGGAAATTCCAAGGCGATGTTGGGCCTCTGTCTTTCCCTGTTTCTGGGGGTCCACTAGTGAGGTCACAGGTTGGCCCGTGGAGACCTGGAGGGCAGAGAGCAGAGGCAGCCTCACCTCCTCCTGCTGTTTCCCTGCCATCACCACTTGGTCCCTGGGTTTCTATTTTGGGGGCTGACGCATGCAGAGCTGTGGAGGAGGGAGCCCTTCCCTCTGCTGCCTTAGGTCTCCCTCCCTGCAGCTGGATCCTCCCAAGACGAGAGAGGAAAGGGTCAGCTGCGGCTTCTCAGCAGCTTTGTGAACTTCTCTCTCCAACACTGAACTCAACAAATGTTCTTTATATTGCTAATTTGTTTTTGTTCATTCTTTTTTTTGTCTCCAGTAGCAGGAAAGTTTGGTAAGCAAAAAAAGATGCCAGAAAATTTCTGGGTAGCAAGTCTAGTACTAAGGGGGGCCAGGGGGTGAAGAAGGATAAAGCATTAAATTAAAGCTTAAGAAGGGCTATTATGGGCCGGGTGCAGTGGCTCATGCCTGTAATCCTAACACTTTGGGAGGCCGAGGCAGGCAGATCACTTGAGGTCAGGAGTTCGAGACCAGCCTGGCTGACATGGTGACACCCCATCTCTACTAAAAATACAAAACATTAGCTGGGCATGGGGGTGGGCGCCTGTGATCCCAGCTACTCTGGAGGCTGAGGCAGGAGAATTGCTTGCACCCGGGAGGTGGATGTTGCAGTGAGCTGAGATTGCACCATTGCACTCCAGCCTGAGGCACAAGAGTGAAACTCCGTCTCAGAAAAAAACAAAAGTGAGGGGGGCATTATAATATCACTATAATGCTGTATAGGCAGACTGGGAGTTGGGGGTTCTGGGATACCTGTTTTCTTGGCTCTATCTGGGTTAGATAATAAGGAAGTTATTTAGTTCAAGGTGGTTCAATGTACAATGTGATCAGGTAGGCAGGGGGTCTCTCTGTGCAGACACATGCAGTGGGGCAGTTCTGGGACCTGGGGTTACACATGAGTAGGAACAAAAGCTGAACTGGATGCTTGGCCTCCTGTGTAAAGTAGTGTATCTCAGACTCTGCGGTTTACAGAACACACCTGGCGTGTAAAAATCCCTACCAACCTCGGACCGTCCTCACATGTGCTAAGAGGAAAACAAAATCCCATCACTGCGGTTAAACCAAAACCAAACCAAACCAAGAAAACCCCAAACAAACAACAACAAAAAAAAACCAGGTACATTTGGGAATAAAAATTGCATCAGAAATGGCTAGTGACTCATCAAAGACATAGACACCCTTTCAACTTTCAACTGTGTAAATTTGATACTGGGGAGTGGTGGGCCAGCCAAGGACTGCACTTCCCAGCTCTAGAAGGGGATATATGACTTAGTTCTTGAGAAAAGGCTGTGGACAGAAATGATGTGAGCCATTTCTAGGCTTGGCCCATAAAAACCTGGCTTGGCCCATAAAAGTCAGGACTCCCTCAAATCCCCCGGGCTATCTCTTTTCTCGGCAACCCACTGGAAGCAAAAGATTCCAAGACCTGCAAAGGAGTTACAAGGTGCAAGGAGCTCACTGCCTGTCCAAAGAATGCCTGCATTTGGACTGCTGCACGACAGAGAAAAAAATTAAATTCAAAGTCACTGGGGATTTCAGAGTTTCTCTGTCACAAAAGTTACTTTAACTATACAAAATCACTAAAAGATGTCAGAGGGAAATTATCAATTAGGCACAATGACATAGGTGTTAAATGTGGTATGCCACCATTTGGGTTTTTGAAAAAGCATATGCCTACATATACACTTCCATAGGCTTGAGATGTCTC
Source organism: Cacajao melanocephalus (assembly GCA_963573385.1). Classification (NCBI taxonomy): domain Eukaryota; kingdom Metazoa; phylum Chordata; class Mammalia; order Primates; family Pitheciidae; genus Cacajao; species Cacajao melanocephalus. Next base: position 68,022 of record CAUYLG010039265.1, on the reverse strand, counting down.
TGGAAGAAAATGCTAGGAAATGGTAACAGTGGATGCCTTTGGGAAAGGAAACTAGGAGACAGGAAGAAAGGGATGGAAAAGAGATTGATTTTTCACCATATTTTGTTTTTAGCCTTTTGAATTTGTATTGTGGGCATCTGTTACCCGCTCAAAAGTTACATTTTAAAAAAAGTTCTGCTGAGTGTGTGGCTCATACCTGTAATCCCAACACTTTGGGAGGCTGAGGTGGGTGGATCACCTGAGGTCAGAAGTTTGAGACCAGCCTGGCCAACATGGTGAAACCCCGTCTCTACTAAAAATACAAAAACTAGCCAGACATGGTGGCACGTGCCTGTAATCCCAGCTACTTGGGAGGCTGATGCACGAGAATCTCTTGAACCCAGGAGGCAGAGGCTGCAGTGAACTGAGATCTCGCCATTGCACTCCAGCCTGGGCGACAGAGAAAGACTGTCTCATAAAAAACACAACAAAACATAAGTTCTGAAAGAATCCAGTTTTTAGACCACCAGGAGAATGCTTATGTACACCTCTATTAGTCCCCAGGGCCTTTTTCGAAACCAGTGGTACAAAGTGTTGACATTTAAAAATACATAAAAGTGTACTTTCCTAAAAACTCAAGGGGTGGGTAGCAGTAGCTGCTATTCTTATAGTGCATCTGAATTCTTGGGGTTCACTTCCTCATGCTCTTAGAGACGTTCCTTTCCTTCCAACGGCGACAGGAGGCTGATAGCAGAGAGGAGTCAGGGGTTGCTGCTTCTGTTAGATCAATTTATTCCAAAATGTAGGTACCACAAGTCACCCATACAGCGTCATAAAAAAGGATTCCTGGGCCTCTTTCTTGAAAATTCTAATTCAGTAGTTCTGAGGTGGAGCTCAGGAAACCAAATCGTTCACAAGTGTCCGTTGACGCCGGCACACTTGAGAAACCCTGTCCTCATTTGTCCATGTGTCCTCCCTGCCACCTTGAATAAGTTGCTTCACTTTCATATTTTATATCCTTAGAATACAGACAATGAGATTTATGACCTAAGAAACTCAAACGTGTCTGCTGAGACTAGGTGATGCCTGTGAAAATGGCTGAACCCCCTGCAAAATGACACTATAGACGAGTGCCAATTATGACTATAATTACTATTGTTAGCTTGTGCTTTGGGGATTGCTATTTTATGTTTTAAACTTCACTTTATCAAAAATACTTCATTTTAAAAAGAAAAGGTGGGGTGGAAAGCATGTCTGTGTTTCCATGGAACGCCTTTGTCAGAATTTCTGCCGTGTTGCTAGGTGTTTAGCAGGGAGTTCGCATCACTGGATCTTCCACCCATGACAAGTACAGCTGTTTCCAGAATGCACAGAGCAGGGAATAAGCCATAAAGGAAGCCCTGCATTAAGGTGAGTCCAGAGGCTGGAGCCGAGGCAGCTCAAACACAAGGAAATCCAGGCAGCAACTGCTGTATGGCAGACTGCTTTATGGAACGGAGAAGGATGCAAGAGATTCACTTTGCACAAGAAGTGTCTTTTTTGTTGTTTTTTGAGATGGGGGCCTCACTATGTTGCCCAGGCTGGTCTCAAACTACTAGGCTGGAGAAATCCCTCTTCAGCCTCTAGAGTATCTGAGATTACAGGCACATGCCACTACCCAAAAACCCTGATGACACAGTCTGTGGATGTAACGAAATATTACATGTACACCATAAATATATACAAATAATGTATCCGAAAAATTTTAAAAATTAAAGAATAACAATGATAATAAAAGAAGTCATAATGATAATAATAATAATGGGAAAGAAAGCTAGCATCTATTTTTCTTTCTTTCTTTTTTTTTTTAAGATGGAGTCTTGCTCTGTTGCCCAGGCTGGAGTGCAGTGGGGCAATCTCGGCTCACTGCAACTTCTGCCTCCTGGGTTCAAGCGATTCTTCTGCCTCAGCCTTCTGAGTAGCTGGGATTACAGGTGCACGCCACCATACAAAGCTAATTTTTATAATTTTAGTAGAGATGGGGTTTCACCATGTTGGCCAGGCTGGTCTCAAACTCCTGACCTTGTGATCCACTTGCCTATATTTTCAAAAGAAGGAATGTCTTAAGGAGTCTTAGGCTGGCCCTGGATGGTTTTATTTTCTGCTCAGCTTGCATATCTAGTCTTTATCTCTGAATATTCTAAAATCTTTTGGACCAAAAGGCCATCCAACCCCAACCTTTCAATGCTAGTCAGAGTCCCTGATTGCAGTTCTTCTCTACATTGATTATCCAAACATAGAGAGAGGGGAAACCAAATAGACGCTTATTCCCTAGGAAATAAACTGAGTGGGTAGTAAAACTTAAGGTTGATTTGCTCAATTTTTTAAATATCTTGGGAGTAAATCTGATGTTTACTGAGGAAAACTTTAAGTTTTTTTTTTTTTAAACCTAAAATTTTCTCTGTACAACAGATTAGGGAGAGAACAGAGAGAGCTATTCAATTCAAATCCTAAGTTTTCCAGTCATCTTTTGGAAGAAACCCAATTTTTAAAAGGTCAGATCCAAAAAGGATAAGGTTAACATGATCTACTGGGATTACATTTGTTTCTTTTTTCTTTTTGACAACGAACTCACATATCAAGTGCTACTTAAATTTGTTTTCTCTCTTTTCATCATTCTCAAAAAAATGAAAATGCTCTGGCTGCAATTTTATTATGAAACATGTCTAATTCCAAATGAGTCCTATGTACTACACAGTCTCTTTAAAGGGAGCACCTAAAAGCCTGTGATGGGGATTTCTGGAGCTCATGGTAGCTGGTTCTCCTCCTTTTCTGAGCATATGGGAAGACTTCCTCGGCTTAATTGGGAGCAATGTTACTAGTTTTGGTCAATAACCCATGAACAGAGAAAGAGCTGCCGTGAGTTCTCTGCATTCCCTTACCAGGCTGCACCAAACATGGAGGTCACATAACATAGAGGAACTTCTGTCAGCCTGGGCCCCTGAGTGCCTAGGTGGAGCACAGCCTCCCCACTCTTCCCCCACGAACCTGAGGTGGAAATACAGAGGGAATATTTGCTGTACTTAAGCCAGTGGAATCAAGAAGGGACCTAGAAGACCGGGCACAGTGGCTCACGCCTGTAATCCCAGCACTTTGGCAGATTGAGGCAGGCAGATCATGAGGTCAGGAGATTGAGACCTTCCTGGCCGTAGTGAAACCCCATCTCTACTAAAATACAAAACGTTAGCCAGGTGTGGTGGCTGGTGCCTGTAGTCCCAGCTACTCAGGAGGCTGAAGCAGGAGAATCGCTTGAACTCGGGAGATGGAGGTTGTGGTGAGCCGAGATCCCGCCACTGCACTCCAGCCTGGCGACAGTAAGACTCCCTCTCAAGTAGGAAAGAAAAAGAAGGGAGCTAGAGGAGGGTGGATTTGTTACTGCGGCATGACCTTACCTTTTCTAATACAAAGCAACTGGTTTGAAATCTTTGAATTCTACAGCATACTGGACTTGCTACTTATATAATTGGTAGGCAATTCACTTAATCTTTCTGAGCTTCAGTGTTGTTGATTGTAAAATGGGAACAATAACTTCCGGCGTGTCTACCATTCAGGGATATGAGAGGATCAAACGAGTTTTTCAAAAGTGTTTTGAAATCTGTAAATCAACTCTAGATGTAAAATGCTACTATTATTGCCGTGGATATAGCTGGAGAAAAGGGGCTAAATTTCACTGCTTCTCTGGGGTCAGTTATTAGAATTCATGGCTTCATCGCTCTTAAAAAGTTAAGCAATACATTTCAGTGATAGATAAGGATCATGTAAAATCAAATTCTGATACCACTTGGAGAATAATTTGTAATCTTTAAAATGTCAGGGCTAGCTGAACGATTTCAGAAGCCTCACTTCCAACAAACAAACTCAACTATTTGCCTTTGGCATAAAAAGAAAGGAAAAATAGAGTCCCCGAATGAAAGGTTTGGCACAAAGCCCTTTATTCCTCCCACAGCCTGTCAGAGTGGGAGAGGGAGGAAGGAACAGAGAGATTGGGCATTCCAGACTCCACCCCTGCACAAAGCAACAGGGAGCGATATACATTCAGGAGAGGTCGCACCAATCTATTCTTGTGTTTCTCTCACAGAGAAAACAGATTTCTCCATACAGGAAAGGAGAAATGGCAGAAACAGTCTCCACACAGATCTAGAAGTAGGGCAAGGGCCTGTGCTTCCTGCTGTCCCTGACAAAAGGTCGAGGCACTCTGCTTCGAACCCAGGAGAAGGGCTTCCTGACCCACAGAACAGATGACACCAATCCACACACACTGACGCACACTGATTTGCTAGCAGGCCATTTTCACCCAGCTGCTTAGCTTGTTAGATACTAATAGTTGGCTTTTTTTGCGCACTTACTAAATGTCAAGAAGTGATATTTTATATCTCAAGGAACTGATGCATAGCAAGGCTGAGCCACTTGTCTAAGGTCACACAGCTGGAATATGGTAGAACCGGGAGTTAGGCCCAGTCTACTTTCAGACGCTGTGGTCTTCACCACTCCATTTATAAGGAAGGAACAGAAAAAGGGAAAGAAAATGGGAGCAATTCTGTCACTTGCTACATACCTTGCAATGAGCTTTAGGCACATGAGCTCCCTTAATCCAGACGCCTATTCTAACATGATTGGCATTCTTACTCCATTTGACAGGTGAAGAAGAGAAGGCTCAGAGAAGTTGATTAACTTATTCAAAGTCACAAAGCCAAATGTAGCAAGTTAGGAATCAAATCCAAACAGACTCTACAAGACTAAGGTGGGAAAGTTTGTGGCTGAAAATGCGGAAGAGTTTGGGGAAGAAAACAAAATATATTAAGAAGGCAGAGGAAACAAAGGCCACGGAAAGTGGTTAGAAGCTGGCACCTCTGGGTCCTGAGAAAACCCATCTAAATACAGATAATGCCTCTTGGCAGAGTTCCCTTAATCACAGAGCCTTAGCGTTTACAGTGTTAGAAAGATGGTGAATCCAGGGAGCTGCGGTGGCTCACTCCAGTTGTCCTGGCACTTAAGGAGGTGAGACTATGCGTTTGAGGCCAGCCTGGGCAACGTAAAAACCTCTCATCCATAAAAAAAAAAAAAAGAAAACGGTGAATCCAGGGTTTGGTCCAAAGAAAGAAGTCCTGCACATCAAGCAAATCTTTTTATACTCAACAAATGGAGAGTGACAATGAAAGTAAAACCAATCGCTTTTTCTTTGGCTGTCTTCACATCTTCTTACACTAAATTATTATGATCATATACTTCCACATTTCTGAAACTTATGAATCACTAATTATTAATTGTTTCATTGTTATTTTGCATCATTTGCTAGTCCACAGCTAAAATGTTCCCCGAACCTTAAGCTAGATAGGAGCAATGCAGTTATGACATGGGAGCAAAAGAAGCTCATTAACATATCTGTGACTGACACGGAAGATCATTAATTAGGCATTCTGAGCATAAGTATATATGTATAAATTAGCATCTATTCACCATTTAAACTGTAAGAGATTTTTCATATCTGAATATTAACTATGTTGGAAAATTACTAAGTTTTCCTGAGTGAATTCCACAAACAATACCCATTCTTGATAACAAAAATAAAATAAAGATAAAGGATTCTATGAGCTGAACTGGACACAGTAGAGTCTAATGATGTTATCACTCTTTATTTATATATGTCTTCATTTATCCATTTCCTCTTTTTTTGTGTTTCTGGCTACCCTCCTTGCTGGATGTTTCATGTGGACCATTTTCTATGGAGAATGCTTAGATGAGGTACTCCCGCTGACATTCCAGAGATGCTGTACCTCTCTTGTATTCTGTCATTGTTTATTCATTTATTCTTTCAAAAATTATTGATTGAGTGTAACCTATGTTCAAAAGACAATGTGGAGAGTACCTCCATGAATATGGCAGTTTCTATTCTCAAGAATTCATAGCCTAGTAGGAAAGATGAGACAGATAGTACACTCATAAAGCTAAAAGTTAAGGTGTACAATTACAACTGCCAGAGCCCAAACCCTATTCAGAGGAGGAATAGACTTCTGGAAGGGAGAAGACTGGGAAATGGTCCATGAGAGAGGTGGCATTGAAGCAGGACATTAGTGATCGCTAGAAGAAGCAGATCTGGCAATTTGGGCCATGTCAAGAGAGTCACTTATGCAAGAAACCAGAGCCAGATTGATGCCTGTCTTCACATCCAGGTCTTGAATTGTGCTACATCTGTAGCTCATAGAACCCCATTTTGTTTCAATGAGTCTGAAGTGCTTATCATTTTTCAGGCCTCTGGAAAACTGTTAGTATCAGGACCATAATGATAATAATACTCTATTGTCCTTCACACACGTGACAATGATACTAATTACTTTGTAGAGCTTGTGCTTGCATTGTTATTCTTGCAATAGTCTTGGACTCAAGCCAGCATCTCCATTGTTCTTTGTTGATTTTTCTTGACACCAGTGGCATACTTTTGTAAAATGGCTATCCTGGGTGAGGGCTGGGATTTGCAGTTCTGAGACCATTTTTGTCTAGATGGAGCTCACTAGTCTGTATTGAGACTGAATCAAGGAGCTTGGTCTTTTGGGCACCAGACTATAACCACCTGCTCTCACCAACCATATTAGTTTAACTGATACGTCTTTTCTGCAGAAAGAACTAAAGCATTTTAATGAAATCTCCTAGATGAAGAAAGGCATTTAACTGAATAGCTTGTAAGTAGGGTAAAATCTCAGAGCTCTCACAGTTCCTGACATCTACCTGCAAAAACCAGGTAGCCCATAGATCAGTGGGTTCAAGGAACAGGCATGGAGCGTGGACCTTCCTAACTGTCTTGATTCTGTATCCATGGAATTCAGACTGTGGGGCTTTCAGGCAGAAATCCTTATTCCGAGGCTTCCACAGCACACTAATTGTTAAAACGCCTGGGATACGCTTCGAGACCTATCTGCTTGATACTGGGTATTGCTCTATGGCGGAAAAGAAGGCTGCTATCAAGGCGAGATTTCAGGTGTGCTCATGGAAATTTAAGAAAAACCAGGCTGGGTACTGTGGCTCACGCCTGTAATCCCAGTACTTTGGGAGGCTGAGGCGGGCAGATCACGAGGTCAAGAGATCGAGACCATCCTGGCAAGATAGTGAAACCCCATCTCTACTAAAAATACAAAAATAGCTGGGCTTGGTGGTGCATGTCTGTAGTCCCAGCTACTCGGGAGGCTGAGGCAGGAGAATCATTTGAATCTGGGAGAGGTGGAGGTTGTAGTGAGCGGAGATTGCACCACTGCACTCCAGCCTGGGCAACGGAGTGAGAGAAATAAAGAAAGAAAAGAAGAAAGGAAGAAAGAGAGAGAGAGAAGGGAGGGAGGGAGGGACAGACCACTGGCCAGCAGCAATTTTAATGAGCATGTGAGTCTTTTCCGCCTCAGCTATTGACAGGTATTAAAGTTTCCGGGGCACTCTGGGTCCTGAAGGAAGTGAACAGCTTACCTATAATGGACTAACCTGGGAAAACACTGACCGTATTGAGGAAAGAACTATCTGGGACCATGACTGCTGATTTCTTCCATGCTGTTAGTGAAATATAAATCTATCTTTTGTTTGAGGGGCAGATTTATGTATAACAATTATAAATATTCCATTGTTCTAATGCAAGTAGAACTTTTTAAGGCCATTAGTACCCATGATTAAAAGGAAAAGGAAATTCTTGACTTTTTTTTTTTTTTTTTGAGATGGAGTCTCCCTCTTGTCCCCCAGGCTGGAGTGCAGTGGCGCGATCCTGGCTCATGCAACCTCCGCCTCCCGAGTTCAAGCCATTCTCCTGCCTCAGCCTCCCCGAGGAGCTGGGATTATAGGGGCCTGCCACCACGCATGGCTAATTTTTGCATTTTTGGTAGAGACAGGGTTTCACCATGTTGGCCAGGCTGGTCTCAAACTCCTGATCTCAGGTGATCTGCCTGCCTTAGCCACCCAAAGTGCTGGGATTACAGGAGTGAGCCACCCTGCTCGGCCAATTCTTGACTTTTAGATCATTATAGGAGATAACAATGAACTCATGAATTAAAAAAGCATTCACTAGGATCAGGATTATGTTCCATACCCGACCCTAAGCCTGGCATGTCATAGACTCAGACAAACTGAAAAGCAGTGAGTCTTTAGTTGGAGAGAACCACAGAGATCCAAGTACCTGCTTGTCCTAGAAATTCAGAGGAAAGGAAAGCTCCTGACGGTCTGAGGTCACTCCAAAAAGCCTACATGGGGGGAGGAGGATATGGAGTTGGGTTTTACAGAAAATGAGGGAGTTACATGATCTTCAGGACAAAGGACATAGCTTGAATCTTGGAAGTACACAGAGAAAAAGAACCTTGCTTTGATCATCTCAATAGAACATTCTCAAATTTAATTGTGTCAAAGAAGGAATATGAACATTCTGTCCTGTGCACTCTGCTGAAATGTGTCTGTTTTAAAAGATAATTGGCTTCGGCATTACATTTGCCCCTTCTCCCTCACTACCTTTTAAAATTGGACAAAGCTCTTCCCATGGTGGTCTTCTGACAAAAACAGAATCCCGGATTTTACGCTGGAGCTCCTCTGCTATACCAAGGGTAGCTTGGTAAAGCTTCACAGAAAGAGATGTTCTGAGCCCAACCTACGGAGACACGTTCCAATTTAGGCTGTGGAATGAAAATTACAGGGCAGCCACAGAGGCAAGTTTAAAATTAGGACAAACTTCTCTTTGGGTCTCTTAAGCCTCAAAGAGTTAGTAGATGAGGCAAAGGAAAATGGGGGGAAAAATTAACAGCAGGAACTTGAAAAGCAAAATCCCCAGACTTCTGTTCCTTCCCAGGATCCTCCTGACATCCTCAGCTTTTCTGCACATCTGAAAATCAACAGAAAGAGCTGAGTCCCACAGCTGCTTCCTAGAAGCCACTGCTTAAGTTTGGGCCTGTGAGGAAATCCTAGTGGCAAATAGGTCGGGATAATCCTGGCTAAGAAAGAAGGAAGAGAAAAAAAAAATGAGGAGAATGTTCTTTAGCCCAAGTCGTTTTCCTCAAGCCCACAGTAACTCAGGTGACTTGATTTCAAAATGAGCCACAGGTGTCAGTCAGCCTCAAGTCAGACCCAGGAGATAACTCTGTGGGGCGCATGGAGCCTTCTCAGATGTGCTTAAGTCCCTGGGTCCAGTCAAGCAACAGACCTGGGTTTGCAGGTAACGATCACCTCTCAACTGCACTACCAGCTAAGGAGCACTAGTCATCCTCCCTGAAGAGGTGGCCTCTGTAGCGGAACAGGGTGGGGCTCTAAGCTGTTTTCTTTTTGCCTCTGCAATTTTGCCTGTTTCTCAAAGCTACTAAAAACATCACCTGCAGTTATCTTCTTCTGAGACTATTTTGACTAGATGCTTTTGTTTGTTACGAGTTTGAACTCCTTCGAGGAATTCAATGATTACTAAATAGAGAGCAAACTATTCCTTTATTCCTACTTTGTACAAAGAGGTGTGTTTTCACCTGAACACCAGATATTTTCAAAAAGCTCAAGGGTATACACACTCGACTACCAACAAACACCTTCCACTAGATTATCCTGGAGTTGAAACAGGATGGGGGAGGACCCAGTCAATTCCATCATCCTGGCGAGGTCCCATAATGAGCCTATTGTGGGACCCCCTTTTTGGAAGTCATTAGATTCACTTCCTGGGGATAGATTGTTTTAGATGTGCCTGGATTTCTAGTTCCACATTTCTATGAGCCAGAAAGGAGAATACAATAAAATGTAGAAGAATGGCTGTTTTCACGTGTGACTTCCTTACTGATGATCTGAAGTGTATTTACAAAGTTTGTTAAAGGAAACACCCATATTTCGTTATGTTACTCTTTGGAAAAAAAGTTTTCAATAAGCAGGAAGTGAAATGAGTCTCCAAATAAAGTATAAATACATTCCTAACCTAATGCATCATGAGAACTAAGACACAAAGCCGGGCACGGTGGCTCATGCCTATAATCCCAGTACATTGGGAGGCTGAGACAGGTGGATTACTTGAGCTCGGGAGTTCAAAACCAGCCTGGGAAACATGCAGGTGGGAGGATCAGGAGGTCAAGGCTAAAGTGAGCCAAGATCATGCCACTGCACTCCAGCCTGGGCAACAGGGTAAGACCCTGTTTAAAAAAATAAAGTCAGACACTTTAGGGGGTTACGGCTTATCTAAAGTGGTGATGTTAAACCTATAACTTTCTCTGTCCAGAGAGTTAATAAATCAACTCATCATATCAGTGGGCCTTTCCCAATAGGTGTTGCTGTTTAGCCTACAATACTCACTTTGTCAGAGCTATTTCACCTCAAGTTAGAGCACAACTAGTTAGACAACTTGATCTCATTGAAATATTTGGTGCCTGCTGATACGTTCAAACAAAATTCACCAGATCTTGATTATGTTCTAGCAATTAAAGTTATTAAGTCACTAGATAGACAGCAGGTTATTTCATTGCTGGTAGAAAAAGCCAGCTTTCTTTTCTCCCATTTTTATGTGACAGCCCTGTAATTAGCCTTAATCAAATACTATTTGTGTTAGGTGCTGTAACTTTGCTTTCTTAGCCCTGGCTAAGAAAAGTAGAAATACAACGCCGGTCAAAAACAAGAAAGATAGAGATAGGGTATATGGAAAGTCTCTGTGCTATCTTTGCGACTTCTCGGTAAATCTGAAACTGTTCTCAAATTAAAACTTTAATTTTTAAAAACGAAGAAAAAGAGAGGAAGAGAGGAATGAGAGAGGCTATTGAAAGTGAGGCTTCAGCTGTAGCAGCATACCATGTAAAAGCAAGCTTTTAGAAGCAATCAATTCATTCAGAAAATATGGTTCCCTCTGGAAATTCCAGGTTAACTCTCTTGTTACGGGGGGAATGCCTTGGTGCTTCTTTTTTTACCATTCCAAATAAGTTTGTAATGCAGACTACAGCTAGGTGAAGGGAAAGGGAATAACCATGAATAAAACTGATTAATTTTTTACCATTCATCCAAACTTCTAGTTTATTTTTCTGTGTCTTAAACCCACCACTTCTTTTTTTTTTTATATTTTTTAAATTTTACTTTAGTTTCTAGGGTACATGGGCAGATCATGCAAGGTTGCTGCATAGGTGCATACTATATCCAGCATTTCTCCCCATGTTATCCATCCCCCCTTCCCACCCCCTGCTGTCCCTCCCCTAGCCCCCGCCAACTGCCTCCAGTGTGTGATGCTCCTCTCCCTGAGTCCATGTGTTCTCATTGTTCAACACCCACCTATGAGTGAGAACACGCAGTGTTTGGTTTTCCGTTCTTGTGTCAGTTTGCTTTTAACATCCCTGGAAGGAAGAGCTCCTCAGATAGTTTTGGTAATGATGTTAGTGAAGAGGTGAGGCAGGATTTCTCAAACTTTAATGTGCATACAAGCTGGGTGTGGTGGCTCATCCTTGCAGTCCCAGCTACTCAGGAGGCTAAGGCAGGATAGCCTGAGGCCAGGAGTTTAAGACTAGCCTGGGCAACATAGCGAGACCCCTTTGTCTTAAACAAACAAACAAACATCTCCTAGGGATCTTGTGAAATAACACATTCTGATTGGGGGGGGTCTAGAATGGTCCCCAAGATTGGGTTTGTAGAAAGCTTCTAGTTGATGTCAAAGCTACTGGTCCACAGACCGTAGTTTGAGTAGCAAGGGTATAGGAACCAATAATTGAGCAAGTGCAACTGGCCAGAAGCAGAACTATGATATCTTGTCTTTGTGTCTCACAATGAAACTTCTGTATGAAGCAGTTGCCAACAAACAGATACTCACTTTCTATTCTTCTTGGCAATAATCCCTTGTGTCAAATTTTCAAAATGCATTGGTAAAATGGCATTATACCTTGGGTCAGACCGTCTGTTAGCTCAGAGAATGCCCATATTAGAAGTAACTGTTCTTGTTCAAAGTGCCCCAGCCATGATAGGGAGACATCGGAGACAATTGTAAAAGCAGTGATCTGATCTTTACTTATTATTTGGAGTCTATGTTTCCTCATACCTCAAATTCCGTATCCGTACAATATTAGCAACTAGAACTAGTAATATTTTGAGGTGAAGGAAGAAAGGTCATGCAACTCTTAGAGCCTCCCAGAGGTACTCTGTCGCTTTAAGAGAGGATGATGGCTTACATTCCACAGGATACCACCCTGCCATGTGGCTGACATTCACCCGACAACAATATGATTCATTTCACTCCATCCAAAACAGTAAGACTAGGCCGTTAATGACTTTGAATAACTGAAAAGCATATTTAAAAAAATACCATTTGACTCAGCCATCCCATTACTGGTTGTATACCCAAAGGAATAGAAATCATTCTACTATAAAGACACATGCAGATATATGTTTATTGCAGCACTATTTACAATACAAAGACATGGAACCAACTCAAATGCCCATCAATGATAGACTGGATAAAGAAAATGTGGAACATATACACCATGGAATACTATGTAGCCATAAAAAGGAATGAGATCATGTCCTTTGCAGGGACATGAATGAAGCTGGAAGCCATCATCCTCAGCAAACACAGGAACAGAAAACCAAACACCGCATGTTCTCACTCATAAGTGGGAGGTGAACAACGAGGACACATGGACACAGGGAGGGGAACATCACACACCAGAGCCTGCTGCGGGCTGACGGGAGGGCCGGTTCAATAGGTGCAGCAAACCACCATGGCACACAGATACCTATGTAATAAACCTGCGTGTGTCCCATTTATTTTTAGAAGAAATAAAGAAAAACAAAAATTTTAAAAAACCCACATTTTTTCCAATTTGTGGTAACTGCCACAAATGCCACATGTCTAGTTCTCCACCAGGTTTTTCACCCCTTTAATACAATGTTTGAATTCCAAACAATAGTTCTTTTACTTTATTTATTTTAAATTTTATTTCATGTTTTATTGATATGCAACAGATGTACTTCTACTTATTTTAGATTTCTTCCATATCTTGATTAATGCAACTCAATTAGGCTTTAAATCCAGTGGTATGCTGGCAAACAGCTAACAAACAGCTCTCCAGGAAATGTAAAAAAAAAAAAAAGAAAGAAAGAAAAGTCTTGGTATGTACCATTGGTCAATTTTTTTGACGTAAATACTCCCACCATGGCCAATTTCAAGTACCAACTTGGCTTTACTGAATGTAAAATTAGGAAGAAATGTACATAATCACAACTCTGCTCCAGTACATAACAGCCAAGGGACCCCAAAGACATAAAACACTGTTGCTTTAATAATTATAAAAATTATACAAATCTGGCAGGGGTAAAAGTATTCTACAATTCCAAGACAGCTTGTCTCTTAAATTGCTTTCACTTTGTTACTGAAAAGTAGAAGTCCATGAGTGTTTTTATAAACCCAAAATAACTCCCTGCTAGTATTTTTTTAATGACAGTCTCATGATCTGTTTAATTACCACAGAATCTCATAAGCCGTTTGGATTTTCATGACACAATCATACTGAAAGTTTGTAATTCTATACGAACTGAAGACTTGAACCCTTCCATTTTTATTTTCTTCTGCTATGATAAGCTCTTCCTTCCATAAGTATAAGGCATGGCTCAGGCAACCTCTGTGGCCATAAGAATCTGAAGAAAAGACTAAAACATCACCATGTTTTAAAATGTTCCCTTCAACTGCCTTTGAGAATAATGGCAGCTTAATATCTTTGTGTCCTCTCCTATATCTGAACCGCTTTGCTTCATTATTTTTTTAAAGAGCTATCTTATGTTAAAAAGGACAACAGAAGGAGAAAACTGCAATTTTAGGCAAAATATTATAACAAAGGTGTGTTTTTTTACACATTTAACCTATACAACTGTTTCTAACACATCATTTCTTCATTTTACTTTTAATCTATCTGATATTCTTTATTAAACTGTGTTTTTTGTATTTTTAGTCACAAGCACACACGCTTATTCCCAGTGAGGTTCTTTTTCATTTTATTTTTAGAGAAAAAGGAGTCTTGCGGTGTTGTCCAGGCTAGCCACGACCCCCTGGGCTCAATGGATCCTCCCGTGTAGCTGGGACTACAGGCACACGCCACCACTGCCAGCTCCAGTGAGGTTCTTATAAGAACGCAAAAGCAATGAAGGCTACAGCTCACAGGATTGGGGGAAGGGAGGGCACTGGTGAAAAACTATCTGGCCAACTAATATAATTAACTTGAAGAAAAACATTTGCATCATAACTATACTCATGTCTTTTTCCATTAGCAAAAGCCAAAACCAAGCAAACAAAAAGCCACCACCATTTACCCACCACCTCGAAGGCAAATGATTTTGGCAGTGCAGTCAACATGAAAAAGTACTGCTTGAAACAAACCAAGAAAAAATTGCTCCCAATCAAGTCTTCCTGCTTGCTTTCATCGTATTCACTTTCATACATTTGAAATATGTATCATGTGTACCTGTTAACTCTTCGAAAATGAATCTACCTTTTAAAGTCTTCCAGTTTTTGAACTTTTCTTAAAATTCATTTTAACCGAGCATCCCACTTAGGATGAACACTTTAGGTTATAAGACATGCAGAACACGGCGCAGTACACCCCCTGCCATTCTCCAGATGTTAGGAACTAGAAACATGCAAGGATTTTTCATGTTAGAAAAATGGTGAAGTCAGCTCATCAAAGGTAAAACAGGCAGAATATGTCCCTGCCTTTGCCTTTCCTAAGATGCATTTACATTCACTTGGTTTGTCTCTAGTTTGACAGGATTATTAATAGGATGGGCTTACCACTCATGTAGATGAATCTGTTAGTCACAGAAAAGCCTTTTACTATCTTACATGTTTCTGACCGATGCCTGATGACTACCAGCGAATCTTCAGAGTAACGTGAGATGGGGGCTAGTGATCAGTTACTAACAGAGTGAATTGCTAACATTATTTTCACTAACTTGGAGTCCAGGATTATTTTAACAATTGTTTTTTTTAACATCAACCAGAAGTCTTTGGTTAACAGGCTTTAAGGATGACCAAAATACCTATCATGAAAGGAAAAAGTGTTCCCACACTGGATCTTCTTGAATGATTGCAATAGAGCCACCCTGACTTCCCACTAATCAAGCACAACTAGCCCTCCTGCACATAAGCTGAAGCGACATCAAAACATTAAAAAAGAGACACAAAGAATAAAGATCTATCTGAGGAATATAGACATGAACATGGACATACATGTAGACACAGATATATTCTGGTAAATAAAAGAATACTCATACCATTTTTTAACAATTGTGAAGAAATTTAATTATACTTAAATTAAGGATCAAAATCAAAAAAAGTCTTAATATTAGAAGAAACAGACATACAAAAGTACGCAGCAACAATGGAAAAGACAGGCTTTTTTTCTCTGAGGGGCACTTCATAAATATGTGGGAATTCTTCACCACTAAGTAAAAAGAGGAGGAGAAGAAGATGAACAGGAGGAGAGAGTTATAGGTGTCCAGTGAAGGCAGTCACCCTCACAAAATTCACAGCTCTTCCACGAGGTCACCTTTCCATCTCTTCATTGGTGCCCTTCCTTGGGTAGCATTTGGGAAACAGGGGAAAGAAGAGGGATTGCGAATCAAGCTGGCATTAAAATACAATCTTACCCTACCGCCCTGCGGCCTACAGTACACCCCTTTTGAAAAAAAATGTGGAAAAAATATCAAGTTAGTTTTCCTTTTAAGGGACACACACACACACACACACACACACACACACACACACACACACACACACACAATCTATTCTTCCTCCCCGGCAGTTTCCCAAATGAGATCTGCCATCATGAGGCTGCGTATATAAGACAGTGAGAGAGAGTGTGCTTCTCCTGCCAGGCCTGAAGAGTTCTTGAGGGCATCTAAAACTGAAAGCCTTTAGCAAAACACAGATGCAAGCAAATTACAAAATCATAGTGTCTGCAGGACTGGATTCTGGTTGGCACAGGTTTGGAACTGATTTTTTTAAACACCCGGGCAAAGGGGAAACAGCCTTTTGGCCAGCCCTGCGCTGCATTCAGGTCTCACTCTATTGTTTTCTTGCCATACTTTTATTTAAAATCAACATACACCCCCACGGATACACAATCCAGGCTCCACCTGACTTTCAAGTCACGTAAGGGTGTCTATCCTTCCTCAGGAATCTGTGAAGAGTGAGACCCTGCCCCCCACCCCGCCGCAAAAAAAAAAAAAAAGCTGGCACCAGGACACGGTGGCTCATGCCTGTAATCCCAGCACTTTGGGAGGCCAAGGTGGGTGGATCACCTGAGGTCAGGAGTTCGAGACCAGCCTGGCCAACATGGCAAAACCCTGTCTCTACTTAAAATACAAAAATCAACTGTGCATGGGGGCACATGCCTGTAGTCCCAGCTACTCAGGAGGCTGAGGCACAAGAATCATTTGAACCTGGGAGGTGGAGGTTGCAGTGAGCCAAGAACAAACCACTGCACTCCAGAGTGAGGCTCTGTCTAAAAGAAAAACAAAAAAAAATCTGTGAAGCATAGACCAGAGCCCATACAAGTTTTATTTGCAATTGAAGTCAAGCAACACTAGGGACTCAATTTGACCTCCATTAGCTGGCTGCCTTATCTCAGTGCCTCAGTTTCTCCTTGGGTCAAGAAGGTTACTAATACCCCTTGGCAAGTCAGCAGGCAAAACCATTCTTAAGGTCATAACAGTTTGATAATTGCATAGTGCTTGTTATGGGCCACGCCTTCTCTAAGTGCTGTTTCTGTATGAATTTACTTAATTCTCACAAACAACCTGAGGTGGGTTCTGTTAGCCCCATTTTACAGATGAGGACACTAAGGCACATAAAGGTCAAGCATCTGCCACCTTGAGAGGAAGAGCAGGCTTGAAATCCTGCAGTGCCACTCCAGAAGCCAGTTCTAACTATACCACCGCCCAGTGAGAACTTTTTCAGCATACATGACTGTTTAAACACCTTCATTTGCATACACTTGAGTGGCTGTGGGGAGTATAGAAAGCAAATCCCACTGCTGATATCTGGAGAATAGGGGAGGCTGTATCCTACCAGCATTTTCCAGTTCCAGGGTAGCAAGCAGAGCAGCGTGCTGCCCCAAACCTACCTGGAAGTGCTCAAGTGACTATAGCCAGACCTGACAGAAAACACAAGCAGAGCAAGAGAAACAGAAGTAGAGGGTGCCTGCCCTCCCATCCCAGCCAGGGTGGGAAGGGACAGAGATAGAGCAGCAGAGCCAGGCAGCCAGTGAATGGGAGACCTCAGGTGAATGGTCCAGGAACCCAGCACCGGTCTTCATAACCAAGGGCCCTGACCCGCAGAGGAAGGAGCTTGCTGAGTGTAAGGGAGGGAAGGTTTGCAGTTTCCTTCTCCTCTTTGCAGACCCTTCACCGCATACCAGATAACGATGGGCTGACCAGGATTTGTAACACACTCCCACCATCCCTGCCACAGGATACATATGTAGGTAGGTAGGTAGGTAGAGAGGCAGGGTGTGGGGAGAGAGAGAGAGAGATTGATTTAAAATACTCAAGATGGAACCAGTCACTCCTCACTTTACACCTGCTCCCTTCTACTTCCCCATATTTTTGCATCAGAAAATTATGCTTGGAGAGAGAAATGAACACACACACACACACACACACACACACACACACACACAATCTTCTTTCAGCACATTCTTTTGTCAAGGACCTTTATAAGCATAAAGAATTTCCACATTTGATAATTTACAGCAAACTTTTCATTTGGGTATTAAAATGTAGACATATGAAAAGCTCCCTGACACTATTTCTCCTGACAATAGTAACATATTTATGTAAAAGAATTCACAATACAGATTTTATGTTAATATTCCCTAATCTTTATTTCTTGTATTTCAACTTAACCTCCCTCATAGGAAACAGCTCCCAGACTCCCGTTCTAATATTCACAGGGCCTAATGTAGATGAGAAAAGCGTGCTCTACATAAACACATCCTTCCCCTGACTACCTCCTCCACCTCGCTGCCACCATAAACACTGGCGGCCCCGACTATACCGGTGATTCTGCACCATGGACTCACAAAGAAGTGTTACCAAGGTGAAGCACCTGATGGAGCAGACACATGTGAAGTAACATACTGGAGGTTCCAAAAATTTTGATATAAATATAAATAAACCCAGTTTTCAGATCTTGATCGGCCACTAACATCTGACCTTGGGCAATATTCAACAGCATTGGATGAAGATTTTTTATTAACTACTGGACATGAGGTCAGTGGGTTAGGAAAGATACAGTCCCTGCCTTCCAGGGATTTACCATCTAGTGAAAAAGACATAGAAACACGAACCACAATCAAAGCAAAATACAACTATTGTCAGAGAAGTCTGTAAATGAGTGTTGTAGAAATGCAAGGAATCAATAATGACACTGAACGAAGCGGATTAGAGCAGGCTTTGAGGACAAGGTAGCATTTGAGCGGACCATTGAATGAAATTAAGTTAGATTTTGATATGCAGAGAAGATGAGCAAGAAAACATGAGTAAAAGCTGGAAGTAGGAAATGCTTGGCAGCACACGAGGGCAGGGGCGTAGCCAGGGGTACTGAAGCACGGTCTGTGGGGGACTACGGTGAGAGGGAGGTAGATGGTGGCTCTGAAATCATGGTAGGGACTCTGGACTTACTGTGCAGGCAGTGCAGATCCACCCAGGGTCTTAAGAGGAAAGTGGAGCACAGGTTTTAAAAATGGATCCGAGAATCAAGAGATTAGTAAGCAGAAGGTGGTTAGAAGGACGCCCAAGTAGTTTAGGTAACAGATGATAAGGAAAGCCATTTAATTTCAGGCCTTAGAATCATCTCCTTTTCTCCAAATGAGGGAACGAGGTCAGCAAGAGAATCAACAAGCCTGGGTAACTTGAGACCAGCTTAGGGGCTCACTCTCCTGAGGCTCTAATTTCGTCTGGTACACGATCTTCATCACAGCAACTCCCATTGAATTTTCACAGTTCACTTTCATGTCTGTCTTCTTACCCTTACAAGTGCCTTATAAGCAGCGGCTTTTCACTGTTTCCAGAGGCCTAGAAGTGCACCTAGCATGTGGCAGTCAGTCAAACATCCCAATCATGCTACTCTATTAGTTTTGATTTCGAGACAAAGACATGGAATCACCCATAATTACAGATGAGAAAATAAAAATCCAAATTTCCTGTCTCTACTGTTAACTAGTTCTGTTTGAAAGCCTTGGAATTATGATATGTGTCTATGTTTTAAGGACTAGGGGTTAGTTTCACAGTCTTTTCATATCCCAGTTTTCCTTTCTAGTTCTCAAAAAGTGGAACCACCAGCTTCCAATCTCTTTGAGTTATCTCCTCTAATTACTAACTCTTCCCACTGTATCCTCTGAGCTACCTAAACTGCAGTGCAACTACGACTCATCACCAGCCTCCTAGGCCCCTCTCAATCAGCTCTCATTTGGTGATTGTGGACTAAACTGCAGCAAGTGTCCAAAGGACGATCTTCATCTTTTGCTCCACAGATTCTGTTTCAAATGTCAGCTTCCCTCAAATTCTTGGCTGCACACCCGGTATAACTATATTTAATGATACTGGTATCTGAACGAATGCAACAGAACCTAGAGAATAAACGCTCAACATTAATGAATTCCCAAATTCAGAAATACAATAGCATATAATCTGCCTTGTGCTTCGTAATATAAATATGACTGAAAATGTAAGGAATTTCTTCAACCCCTAATGACTTATTTCCCTCTTAAGGAGTGATTTTTGCATTAGTCATCTTTTTCTAATTTGATTAGAATAATTTTAAAATGTTGTTCTTCTTTTCATAGGGTAAATTCATGATCTAACCACCCTTTAATCTGGTCAATACTTCCATTTTTGGGATTAGGTAGAATCCCTTTCTTAGTCTTCTTCACTTCTATCTCTGACACTAGCCTTTCTTTGGGGAGCCATTTCTAAAGAAGACGCCTTAAAATAAATCACCGTATGAGCATTCCCTAGTGCAGACTTGGAATGGACCTTTCTCATGGCCCTCTGAGAGTGGGAGGACCCGCAGAGGGCGTGACTCATTCACTAGCGGACCCACTTACTCTTGGAACCCATTCTAGCTTGTAAATTCAAGATTCAAATTTATGTGCTTTGGCAAAACTACAAATTTCTTTAGATCTCACATTTTTGGGGTTCTTTTAAATATACAAAATGCTTTTCTTTCCTTTTTTAAAAATTTCCAACTTTTATTTTAAGTTCAGGGGTACATGTGCAGGATATGCAGGTTTGTTACACAGGTAAATGTGTGCGATGGTGGTTTGCTGCACAGATCATCCCATCACCCAGGTATTAAGCCCAGCATCCATTAGTTATTCCTCCTGACCCTCTCCCTCCTTCCACCACCACCCTCCATAAAATGTTAAGTCTGCAAGTACCAGGTATCCATTAAGAAACGAAATAAATCTTGCCCTTCATAGTGGTAGCCACACTGGGCAACATTTCCAAGGTTTATCATAAAAATGTATCCAACCCTTTGCTCAAAATGTTTTTGAAGTTCAACTTTGAAATGACCATCAGAACCAGTTTACAGAATCAGAAAACAGAGCCCATGATTTTGTAGTTAAATTTTGTTTTTGATTCAGAGATGCATCACTCCATGTGATCAACAACCACCTTAGCCACTAGACTTGGCTCCTTACGCCGTTTTTTACTTCCTACAAAAGTCAAAACCACTAAAATAAGTGCCACCAAGTAACAGTAATAGTAAAAGTATGCTAAAACGAGAGAAGATTTTGGGAAGATGGCAGTGTTCCCTATCACAATTGTGATGCTGATTATACAAATATACACATTTATTTAAACTCACAGAAGTATACGGTGAAAATAATTCTGAAGACAATTTGCAAAGAGGAATTATCTATATCTTAAGTATGAAAATAAATGTATGAAGGTTTGGTAATTTGAAAGGAGAAAATAATAACAATCATTTAGATTAGTTAGAGAACTATACACTTATAAACAAAAGATGACACAGA
Source organism: Cacajao melanocephalus (assembly GCA_963573385.1). Taxonomy (NCBI): domain Eukaryota; kingdom Metazoa; phylum Chordata; class Mammalia; order Primates; family Pitheciidae; genus Cacajao; species Cacajao melanocephalus. Next base: position 47,020 of record CAUYLG010039265.1, on the reverse strand, counting down.
ATACTTTACCTAGAATATGCACCAAAAATACCAGGTATTTCATTTTCTCTTTCAGATGAATATACTACCCGGATTCTCTTTCAGTGAGACTGTGTTTCTGATGAGTTCATTGAGCCATTTACATTTTGTCTTGGATTTGTGACCACTGATATTCAGCTGTTGGATGACTGCTTAAGCGTAAGAATCCACTGTGTAGCCATAAATCAAGCTACTTGGCTCATTCAGGTGTTTCATCCTTCTTCTTAGCATTATGTAATCACGCTATGGTCAACTAAGTTAACTGACTTAGTCATAGGCCAGACCATGGGCTCCTAACATTGGGCATTAAAAGAGTTCTCTAAAACCAGCAGGATTTCTCCAACAAGTCATTTCAAACCTTGGGAGCTTTGTTTTGGTAGCAGCGCATGAATAGCAAGGGCAGGCTGAATTTGCTTTCCCTACTTCAGTCCATTGTTTTGGTCACATACAGGCCAAACTCAAAACAGCGCTGAATTTATCGGCGAAGATTAAAACACTAGAAGGCCATTATTGATTTGTTTGGGCAGGTCTACGTCGTAAAGGTTAAGTGTGATGAGTGTAGGTTCTGGACCACAGACTCTTGGAAACCTCCTTGTTTCATTGAGCAGTTATTACTAGACAGAGCCTTGGCATCACCCCCACGGAGAGCTGTATGTTCAAGTCAGGCCCCAGTCGGGATATTTCTTGGTCAAAGGATTAATTAGGTGTCCTGAAATAGTCCTGACAGACCACCAACATCTGTGAATACCACAAGTTCACACCTGTAATCAAAACCACTAATTCTCAAAACAAAACAAAACAAAAAACAGCTTAGATGGACACTGCCATGTTGGTCCATCCCTTGTAGACAAAGAATGGTAAAAACCATTTGCTTTCAATACAAACTGCTTTGATAAATCTTGCTGGAGCAACAAAAATAGGTGTGTCATGCAGAGACAACAGAATTACCTTTCACCATTACATCAGAACAAAAGCCTCCGAGAAAGGCAAAATTTCTCATTCTCCCATCTAACTACATTCACAGGCAAATTCCTAACATCCAAAGCCAAATTACATTACAAGTATTTTACATAGATTTTTGCATCTAGAACATCTATTAATTGAAAATGTGGTTAATTAAAGGCCTATATGTGCCTTTAAAACCAAACCAACTAAAAATCAATTTATTTTTACATTTAATTGAACTGAATAAGCATCTGTTACATGAGTATTACATTAACTACTATTACAGGAGATTCTGGAGAAGTATAAGGCATATCATGCCTTAATAAACTTATAATTTCACTGAGAAAGGCTATGTACACATTAAACAACTAGCTGAGTGAATCTGGCAATATCCTAAACATTGTCGGGCTCCTATTTCCTCATTTGCAAAAGGAAGGAGTCAGAAGAGATATGATTTCTGAGAACTTTCTAGGTCTCAAGTTCTATAAACCTTTTAATGGCTGCTTAGAAAACAACCCAAGATAATACATGGTCAAGTCCAGATAATATATGGTCAAGTACATATATTATATTTATTGATAAATAATCAATATGATAGGAGGTCAGAGAAGAGAGAGATTAATTTTGAGGTGGCAACGGTTTTCTGGAAAAAGAAACTTCAGCTTGGACTTGAAGGATGGATAGAATGTGAGGGGGTCAGGGGGGCTACTGTTTATTGAGAGTGCAGAGGGCTTGTGCAGGGTGACTGGAAAAATTCTTGACTGGGGCAGGGAAGATGAGTTTGTATTTGTCTCTGTGGATAAAGGGATTAGATGTTGTCAAGTGGGGGGTTGAAGTAGGGGAAGTGATATGACGACTTGGTGACATGATCCTATTAACCTGCAAGTCAGATCACACCATTCCGTTCTCAGAACCATCCAGCGGCATCCCATCTGTCTCAGATAGAGCCAAAGTCCTTGCAAGGGCCTGCAAGGCTCTGCAGCGTCTGCTCCTTCCACCCCCAACAGCTCTCACCTTACCTCCTCCTCTCCCACACCAGCCTCCACAGGCTCTTCCTCATACACCAGGCACGCTGCAAGCATTTTCACATGCGTTTCCTCTGCCTGGACTGCTCTTCCCTCAGGTATGTCCACGTTTGGCTACTCCTTCATGTAATTGCTCAAATGTCACTTTCTCAGTGAAGCCTTCCCTATCACCATATCTAAAATTGCACCCTACCCTTTCCATACACACAGACACACAGACTTACACTCATGAACACATGCACACTCATGAACACATGCACACACACACACATGCACACACGCATGCACACACTCACACCCCATATACCTCTTTACCTGCCTTCCCTGCTCTACTTTTTTCATTACATCTACCATATTCTACCATGTAATATGATTTATTTACTTTGTAAAATGTCTTTACCCACTGCCCTCCTCCCTTGGGTAGAGTGTAAACTCCATGAAGAATGGGGGGTTTCGTCTGCTTTATTCACTGCAGTATTTCCCGAGCCTAGAACAGTGTCTAGCCTAGAATAGGGGCCTAGGAACTATTTGTCCAGTGAATGAAGGCATGAATATAACGAAAAGCGTGTGAGATTATTAACCTCATAGTTTGAACTGCAAAGAGGAGGTCATAGAGGTTATGAAAACTTGAACTAAAGGAAGGCGATGAGAAGAAAAAAGAAGCGGACTAGGAGCAACTTCAGCAAGAAATAACAACCAGGGGCTGCTAACTATCTCAGTATTCAGGCCTGGATTAAAGGAAACATATTCACCATGGGAATTAGGAGAAGGTTCAAGGGCAAAAGAGGAACTCAAAAGGTCCTGAAAATCAAATGATGCATAGTTTTGTAAACAAATATCAGTCAGTGAACTTCAGTTGTTTCCAAACATAATTGATTGCTATTTTCTTCCAGATGACAATTCTGAGAATGGCTAAAAGGAAACTAAAAAAGAAGGAAGTGGGAAACGTATAGCGTGCCATACTTTCCTTTTAAGGCAACTTCAGCCTGAACGCTGGGCAAAGCCTCCCACATTTCACAATTTGTTCTCTATCAGCTCTCAGGAACACAGAATACAGGAAAGACAGATCCTGTTCTTCTGTTTTTTTTTTCTTTTTCTTCTCTTCGTTATGTTTTCTCCTCCGCCAAAACAGTAATCAAGGCAGATGACAAGAAATCTTTTTAACATCAGCCTTGGTGTAATAAGCATATTGGAAATGGAAAGGAAAGAGGGAATGTGATGAAGTCTTCACCAATCTGTGCAGATGTTAAGACTTTACTAGAACCACAGCAAGAAAATACTATTTATGTGAGGTTAATATCTTATTCATACATTTCTTCAGAAATTATGAAGGCATAGTACATTAACATCCAGTCATCCAATATTATTTAGAATCACAGGTGATATCTTCAGAAAAAAAAAAAGGTGGATGATCTTCTTTCCTGATTGAAGAAATCTCAAGTCCAGTTGAGAAGCTGTATGTGGTTAGTAGTACATAGATATGAGCTTTAAAGGCAAGTCCTACATTTCCACAAATTCAAATTTTACCATTACCTCTTTTAAAATTCAGTATTTTTAGAGGCATTTTCTTAATTAAGTTTGATTCTATATTTATTTTTCTGCCTTTTAAATATATACCCTAAATTAAAACTAAATCAGTGGTTCTCAACTACGGTGATTTTATTCCCTCCAGGGCACATCAGGCAATGTCTGGAGATACTTTAGTTTTCACAACTGTGGGGAGAAGAGGGTGTCACATCCAGTAAACAGAGGTCTCGTACTATGGTCTGAAGGCTGTATTCCCCCAAAATTCATATGTTAAACCTAATCATCATTGTGCTCTATTAGAAGGTGGGGCTTTTAGGAAGGTAATTAGGTCACAGGGCAGAGTCTCATGAATAGGATTAGTGCCCTTAGAAGAGTTCCCTGCGAGCTGCTTTGGCCCTTCCACCAGGAGAGACACAGCAAGAAGGCACCATCTATGAACCAGGAAACATGTCCTCACCAGACACTGAATCTTGATCTTGGACTTCTCAGCCTCCAGAACCGTGAGAAATAAATTTCTCTATTTTGTCATAGCAGCCCAAATGAACTATGGCACTGGGCATACTGCTGAACATCCCAGAGTACGCAGGACAGACCCCGCCGCAGAGACGAATCTAACTTAAAATGCCGATAGTGCCGAGGGCGAGAAACTCTGGCCTAAATCATCTTTGATAGAGATCCCCAAATTATGATAAAACGACCACTATTTCAGTCCAAGTGTGCCTTCACATAAGACTAAGGAGTGGAAGAGTGGAGCTCTGCAAGTTGCGCTGTTTAAAAACGCAGTCAGGGCTGGGAGTGGTGGCTCCTGCCTGTAATCCCAGCACTTTGGGAGGCCAAGGCAGGTGGATCCCCTGAGGTAAGAGTTCGAGACCAGCCCAGCCAACATGGTAAAACCCATCTCTACTAAAAATACAAAAATTAACTGGGTGTGGTGGCACATGCCTGTAATCCCAGCTACTTGAGGCTGAGGCAGGAGAATCGCTGGAACCCAGGAGGTGGAGGCTGCAGTGAGCCGAAACCGCAGCACTGCACTCCAGGCTGAGTGACAGAGTGAAACTCTTTATCCAAAAAAAAAAAAAAAAAAAAAGGATGTTCTATGCTCTTTTCTGTTCCTACGAATAAATTACAGGAAATTCATCACAGAATCAGAGAACACCTAAGCTAAAAGGGACCGCAGAATGTATCACAATGGACCCTCCCACCTTACTGATGGGAAGGGAAGTGGTACACACTGAGGTCCGCAGTCTTGTTTCCAGGACCCAGCTGGTCAGTTTGAGAGCTGGGATTAGAATTCACTCCATCCCTCAGGCCTGTGCTCCTTCTACTTGACTCAAAAGCAGATGTGAAAAATGGAATCCAAGAAGACCACACAAAAAAGTCTTTGGACCAAAGTCTCCCTTTTGATTTCAGCCACAAAGGTAATGAGCTAAAGTGGAGATGCATGGCACTCCTGGCTCTCCAAGGAGAGGAGGATTCAGCACCAACTCTGGCTGCAGACCTATCCCAAGGCCCAGATCCCATTAGATAAGACCTCTCCAGGTGGCCCGTTAGAGTGAGCACAGAAGAGCCTCAACAGGTGGCAAGTGGTCTCAGGTGCCACTTCTCTCTGAAAGGAAAGTCCTGCAAAAATGAAGATCTACAAATGCTTTAAAAATGAGTGGCAGAGGATGGCCTCTCTGCTCTTTCTCCTCCTGGGTAAGGGGCAGTTGACCCTCATTATGTCTTCCAAACGCCTCCCATGACTTCCCAGCATCAACCGCATCAAAAAAAAAAAAAAGAAAAGAAAAGAGGAGAGCACACAACTGCACTAGGCATTTGCAACATTCTCTTCCTCCAGGGGCTCCAATCTGGGCCCTGGTTGGTTATCAAAGAGCCTTGGGTCTCTTTGTCCCCCATCCCCCATCTGTCTCGGTGGCCCTCTTTGGCCCTCCCATGAAAGACATCTCCCCAGAGACCTTGTCAGTCAGCCTGCCCAGCTGGCCTCCTCACAGGACTGGCTATAAAGCAGGAAGCGGATTTGCCACTTCTCCATTTCCAGATGGCACGGAAACAAGTACATACCCTCGTTTCACTTTCCAGGAGCTCTGTGACTAGTTACCTCAGAGAAACTGACAGAGCAGAGCAACAAGCCTGCTCACGTGGTACTAGCAAATCATAGTATCAGCCAGTACTTAGGAAGCATCTTGTATGTGTCCGGCTCTGTATTAGGTGTTTTACCTGCATTATCTACAAACCTTTCACCAGCCCTGCAAGAGAAGTATTTTTACTTCCATTTTAAAGGGGAGAGAACTAAGGATTAGAATCATCTGAGACCACAGATCCTGTAAATAAAATTTTAAACATTTCGGTCTAAGTTGCCTTTCTCTTCAAAATACTAGAAATGAGTCTAGACTCACATGGCTCATAGCTCCCTCGGTTGCTCTTTTACGTGGCATTCATTTAAACCTGCCTTCTCACATTTTTCTGCTTGGAGGTAGAGCTTGTCCACCCATCCCTCGGTAGAGACCACTGCCTCCCACCCCCATTTGCCCCTGTCTGCTGAGCTCATTCTATACTGTCCACATAGGCTCCCTAGTTGCTTCTTTAGCTCTATCCAGGCCCAGCCACTGACAGTTGGATTAGTTAGTGATTGCTACGGTTTGAATGTGTTCCCTCAACAATTCTGGTGTTGCCAACCAATGTGACCGTATTAAGAGGTAACGAGGCCTTTAAGAGGTAATTAGGCCTTGAAGGCTACTTCCTCATGCATAGCAGTAAAGCCCTTATAAAAGAGGCTTCCACAGTGTTCAGTTAGCTTGATCTTCTACCCTTCTGCCATGTGAGGACACAGTGTTCCTCCCCTTTAGAGGATGTGGCATCAAGTTACCATCTTGGAGGCAGAAAGTCACCCTCCCCAGGCATCTGAAACTGCTGCTGCTGTGATCTTGGACTTCCCAGCCTCCAGAACTGCGAGAAAATAAATTTCTGTTCTTAATAAATTACCCAGTCCCAGGTATGTTGTTATAGCAGCACAAAATGGACTAAGGCAGTGGTTCTCTGGTACAACTGCCAGTAGTAAGTAGGAGTCTCCCATTGTCTCACCCAGGGCTGGGTGGGTATGGACAGTCTCAGGGCTTGCCTGAGCACTGAGCTATTTTCTCCCTGGGCTATCCTACTATCTGTTTGGCTGGTCTGCCGCAGAGCTTCTGGGATCTGGGCGTTTCAGAGGTCGAGCCCAGCCCTGACGCCAGCTAGCTGTCAGGAGGCCCCATTCCGACAAGCCTCTTTATCTTAGGGCTGAGGCCTGGCTTCTGGGATCCCTTACCTCATCTGGAAGGATCCTTTTGGCTTTACAACCTCAATACCCACAGACAACAAAGACTGGGTCCACTCTGAGAATCAGCTGTCACCCTCCACCCTGATTCCTGAGAGAAATTCCCTGCCCCAACCCTCTGCATGCACACCTCCTTTTGGCTATCACTGTGGCCTTCTTTTGACTTGATATTTTTCCCCCAGTCTCTGAAGCTTTGTGAGAGTTCTAGCTAAGACATCATCTCCCTGGCCTCCATTCCTGGTTTAGACCCAGGCTGATTTACTTCTTTACATGGAGTTGCAAACATATCAAAAATCTAATGCCTTGGGCTACCCTGATTAGAGTCTGCTCATCCTCTAAATCCCGGTTAACTTAGGAAGACTCATAAAGGTGCTTTTAGATTAATGATAGAGGTAAGTCAGTCATCCAAATCAAGAGTCACCAGACTCCTGGGGGATTCATTGTCTATTCAGTAAATATCCACTAAGTGTTTACTATGTAGTCAGCACTGGATGGCAGCATTCGGTGCTAGGGATTCAGCAGCGAATATGACAGCCACGGTTCCTCCTCTCAAGGAGCTCGTATTTGTTCTAACACTCATTGAACGAAAAATCTTAGGCTACACACAACTACACAAAGGACCTGACATTGTAGGCCCCTACTGAGTACTTCAATCATTCGCTAACGTAATGAAACTTTTCACAAAGAACCTTTATGACCTCAACATCTACCATAACCCTTTACATAACTGCTCCAACCTTAGCCCTTTCCATCGCCCTCCTCTTATGAACCCCTCTCCCCATACCAGACCCCTTAATTACATGAAAAAACAAACAATTAAAAGAAAACCACTGGTGGTCAGCCTCGCTCAGAGAAGTAAATAGGGTACTACAGTAGAGAACTGTGTAGCCAGAGAATACTCCTTTCTGTTGATATTAAGCTAAAATCTGAATTACAAGAAGAGTTCCAGGCAAAAGCTCTGGGTTGGGAACAGAAAGAATGCCAATGTTGTTTTTAAAAACAATCTTTTATTTTAGAAATAGTATATTAGTTTCCTGGAGCTGCCATAACAAAATACCACAGATTGGATGGCTTAGACAACAGGCATTTATTTTCTCAGAGCTCTGGAGTCTGGAAGCCCAAGTGCAAGGTCCTGGCAACACTGAGTTCTTCGGGGCTCTTTCCTTGGCTTGCAGACAGCTGCCTTCTTGCCCTCTTCACATGGCCATCTCTCTGTGCACAGGGACCCCTGGTGTTTCTTTCTTTTAAGGACACCAGTCATAATGGCTTAGTGCCCTACCCTAATGGCCTCATTTTAACTTAATCACCTCTTTAAAGCCCTTATATGCAAATATGGTTTTATTCTGAGGTACCAGGGATTTGGAATTCAACATATGACCATTGAGGGCAGGGGTGGGGAACAGTTCGGCCCATGATAAATAAATAGTTTTAGATTTACAAAAATTGGCAAAGATAATACAGAAAGTTCCCATATATCCTGCACCTAGTTTCTCCTATTATTAACATTTTATATTAGTATGGTACATTTGTCACAACTAATGAACCAATATTGACACATTATTATTAACTAAAATTCATACTTTATTCAGATTTTCTTCATTTTTACCTAATGTCACTTTCGTGTTTTAGGATCTCATCCAAGATGCCAACGTTACATTTAGTCATTATGTTTCATTAGGCTCTTCCTGGCCGGGACAGTTCCTCAGGCTTTCCTTGTTTTAGATAACCAGTTTGGGGAGGATAAGCCAGCTATTTGGAGAAGACTGGCAAGCTTGTAGAAGGTCTCAGCTGTGATTTGTCTGATGTTTTTCTCATAGCTAGACCCGTGTTATAGATTTTCAGGAGGAAGACCACAGAGAAAAAGTGCCATTCTCATCATGTCATATCAAGGATGCATGATATCAACATGATTTATCACAACTGATGTGACGCTTCATCATCTGGCTAAGGGAGTATTTGCCATTTTCCTCATTGTAAAGTGACTCCTTTTTATTCCTCCCTTTTTTTTACTGTACTCTTCAAAAGGAAGTCACTATGTGCAGATCTATTCAAAGAGTGGGAAATTATGCTCCACTTCCTTGAGGGTGGAGAATCTACACAAATTATTTGAAATTTTTCTGTGTGATAGATTTGTCTTTTTCCACATTTATTTTTTCCATCATTTATTTATACCAGTATAGATTCATGGATTTTTATTTTATACTTTCAGTTATAATCCCATGCTCCTTTATTTATTTTGCTCAGATTGTCCCAGCTTTGACCTTAGGCACTTGTTCAGTTGGCTCCCGTGCCCTTTTGACATACCCCCATTATTATGGGAGGTTTTTTTTTTTAATACTTCCTTAACTCTTGCAGTTACAAGATTCTTCAGGCTCCTGTATTTCTGTATTTCCCACCCCAGCCCCACAATCAGCCATTTCCTCAAGAAGCTATGGTTGCTTGTACTGGAGAATGGTACTAGAAACCAAGATCTGGGTCCTACATGTGTTCACTGTTGCTGTGGTGTCATTTCTAGGCCCTTTCAATGGATACAGCAAGGAATATATGTGTGAATGCTAACTTACGTACATATACGTACGTATCTATAACATTGCTGTATATGCATACATCTATGTCTATATTAAGCTAAACATTAGTTCACACTAATGTCTTCAACTCTAATATATCACCACATAGACCACTCTAGCCTACTCTCCTTGCTTCACTGTAACCTCCACTCCAATAGTGAGAAACCTGCCTCCTGCCATCTATCATCTGCTTATTTAATCATTCAATTCCAATATATTATATATTGTTTCAGAATTGTTTATCTACACCTCCTTTAGGAAAAAACTATCGATCAGAGTACAGTGCTTATATACCACTGTTTTTGCCTTCAGTTTTGCAGTCTCTACTCATTTTCAAAATTACTTAGGTCAGCACCTTTATCCCCCAATTCCTTCAATGAGGTAATTTCATATATTTGTGACGTTAGATTCTTTTGCCACAGTCTATATTCCTTCTTGGGATCCTCTGACCTCCTAAATATTTGTTTAAATTTCCACACATTAAGGTACATTCTTTGTGCTATAAAATTCCATTGATTTTGACAAATGTAGTGTCATGGATTCACCTTTATGGTGTTATATAGAGTAGTTTCTTACTGTAAAAAAAATCCCCTGTGCTCCATCTATTCAATCTTCCTTTCCTCCCAAATCCCGGGAAACCACTGGTCTGTTTGCATCTCCAAAGTTTTGCTTTTTATAGAATGTGACAAAAATATAATCATGCAATATATAGCCTTTTCAGAGCAGCTCAAATACCTATGTTATAATAAAGAGGTAATATAGTCAATAGGTTAAATGTTGCTGAGTGGTAAATAAACACAGAAAAGTGACTTCAGGTTGATTATCTCTTATCCAAAAGGCTTGAGACCAGAGAAGCTTTGAATTTGGATTTTTTGGATTTTGGAAAATATTTGCCTTATATTTGCTGGTTGAGTATCTGAAATCCAAAAAAACTCTGATACCCACAGTGTTCCAATGAGAATTTCCTTTGAGGTTCATGTCAGCACTCAAAAAGTTTCAGATAGTGGAGTATTTCAGATTTCACATTTTTGGATTTGGGATGCTCAATCTGTACTAGATTTGGTAACATGGAAAACAGTATTAGAGGAGGGTGAAGATGTAAAATATCATTTGGGAAGTGAAAAAGTAAACACACTAGAGAAGACAGAGTAAGTGTGCTAGGCAGTGGAGTATCACTTGAGAATCCATGGTCAAATATTTCAAGGGGGAATGGTCAGCATCCCACGTGTTTTACTCCGGTGATGTTCAGCTGCTGAGATGCAGGCACACAGTAGTTGGGTAGATGGATTTAATCAGGGCTTGGACTTTGCCAGTCAAGTTTAATAGAGGATAAGATGGGAGAGAATGTAATGGGTAGACATACAGATGCACTTATAATAATGGACACTGAGACCTGAGTTGGTTTAAGAGGGAAGTAATGTATCAAGAAAACATGGTGGGGTCTGCAGATGGGATGAATTTTGATAAAGTCAAAAAGTGGGAACCAGAGAAGGAGGTGACAGAGGAGTAGTGGGCTATTTGAAGGTAAGATCAGTTATTGCTGATGACAGATCAATAGGGTGGCCTTGAGAATAGATGGTTCGCACGGGGTGGAAGAGAATATATTGCAAGTGAGGAGATCAGGAAACCACAAAGCCATGAAAATAGATGGATGGTGATATCGTCAGATATATTGACAGGGGTTGGGGTGGAAAGAAAATGATAGTAACCAAGGATCTAAAATTAACTGTGAATGGAGAGGATTCATACATATTTTAACAAGCATGGATACCAATTTCAGTGTTCCTCTTGCTTTGTACGAAAAAGTCAACATACCTAACTTCCTGACATGATTAGGCATCCACTTATTACAGCACAACCTACACAAAAGCGGATCACAAGACAAGGTTCAATACTTCGCTCCTGCTCTTTCAAGTATACTATTTAGATAGTGTATCAGAGTTCTCTAAAGAAACAGAACCAACATGAGATTTATTTTAAGGAATTGGCTCACGCAATTGTGGGGGCTGGCAAGTCTGAAATTTGTAGGGCAGGCCAGCATGCTGAAAACTCAGGCAGGATTTTATGCTGCAGTCTTAAGACAGAATTTCTTTAAGTTTTTGCTCTTAAGGCCTTCAGCTGATTGGATCAGACCCACCCAGATAGCTCCTTTATTTCAAGTGAACTGGTTGGAGATGTTAACCACATTACAAAAGACCTTCACAGCAACACCTAGGTTAGTGTTTGATCAAGTAACTGAGCAGTATAGCTCCATCAAGTTAACACATAAGACTAACCATCACAGATGGTATAAATGGAACAGCAAACACAGAACAAGACAGCTGTTGCAGCTTTCTGCAATTTAATATGGCAAATATAGATTCTGGCAGTTTTTGATTAGAGGACATTCATTATGACATGGAAACACCACTAGATTATATTTTTCTATACACAAAAGTCAGCTTTTCTTTAGCATAGTAAGACATCCTCAAAGACTATCCCTGAAAGCTTTAAAAACAGGCCAAACTGACAGAGTTTTACAAGTTTCCTAAAAGGTAACAGGTATTAGCACAGCACAGGCCAGGTCTAGAAGTAATAAAGCTGAACTTTTTTATCTTTTTTCTTTTTTTGAGACACAGTTTCACTCTTTTTGCCCAGGCTGGAGCACAATGGCACGATCTCAGCTCACCACAACCTCCGCCTCCTGGGTTCAAATGATTGTCCTGCCTCAGCCTCCAAAGTAGCTGGGATTACAGGCATGCACCACCATGCGTGGCTAATTTTGCATTTTTAGTAGAGATAGGGTTTCTCCATGTTGGTTAGGCTGGTCTCAAACTCCTGACCTCAGTTGATCTGCCCTCCTCGGCCTACCAAAGTGCTGGGATTACAGGCATGAGCCACTGCACCCGGCCCAGCTGAACTTTCTTACAGGCAACTATTTTAGTTTTCAATGCCTATGACTCAAGAGTGAGGGTAGGAACATAACTCCAGACACAGAAGGGAAAGCTGGCCAGATCATGGAGCAGAGTTCTGGAGGAGAATGCTCAAATCTTAAAGATCTTCAAATCATAAGGTACATCACTTGTTGGCCAATAAGTAGAAGGATTATTACAACACTCTGTGCAACAACTGAAGTCTCCCTGTATACAACAAAAGGTCAGTGCCTTTAGGTGTGCAAATTTATTTACTTGAGCTAAAATAGATTGTGAGCAACAGTGAAACGTGCCCAACTAACTTGTGAATCACTTAAACCAGCTGTTTATGTCATTTAGCTAAGCAGCTCCAAATGAGGAATGAGTAAGTACAGGATTAAGATTCTGTGCTGTTTAGAAATTGCCCTGTGGAGGGAGGTGCCCATGAAAAGCCTCGTTCAGAGGCACTACATACATGACCACATTTGCCCTAGCCTGTGGGGAATAAGCTAGAATTGTACCATGTGCTACAGACATGAGGGAGAGTTTAAGCAAACCACACCCAAAGAGGCAACAAAGATCTCCACTGAGACCCTAATAGCAATTTCATTAAGTACATTTTGGAATGCAATCTCTTCAAGAGTGGCTATGGAAACAGACCAGATTTCTTTGCTGTGTCTAAGGCCATGCCTCCTCATTCTCTTCTCAACGTCATTCCTGCTGGCTTCCCAAGTTCACCAGGAGCACCCTCTCCTGCAAATATCTAGCCCTCCTCATGTTTCTTCCAGCTCTGTGGAAAGCGGGGTCAGGATAAGCAGAAGAGCAGACCAGCATGTGCTTTCCACCACCCATGGCTCTCATTGTTTCCTATGGACTGATAAACACAAACTGTTTTTTTCGAGTTTGGTTGTGGACAGGGTCATCCCTTGTCATCAGAGTGCTGTCACATGTAGTAGTCATTTGTTTATTCTTCCCCTTTCAACCATTCTCCTCCTGCTCCTCCTATTATGTTCTTGTTTGGGCTGAGTATCACAGTTCCTTAGCATACGTCAGGGACAGGCATATTTGCTAAGATCCAAGGATAAAGCATTTTGGAAGAAAGCTGAGAAAATGGTGTAGCCACTGAATTTCTACTTCTTTCTATTTAATAGAACTACTTTTAGTCATTATCACTGGATTAAACACACACTCGTGCACACACACACAACACTGATTAGTTCTGGTTGTTATTCATTATTCTCCCACTTCTTGTTTCTAAAAAATCTGCATTACAAACAACCCTCCAGTATCTTATTCCAATCAACCTATCTCAAGTCTTACAATTAATATTCCTAATATAACCACTACTCTGTTCAACTTCCTTTTTTTTTTTTTAAAGCAGTGAAAACCAATGCCAATGAATCAAAAATCTCCACAAAAATAGAGGCCAAAGAGGTGAGCCGGAGAGCAAACTTGACATTGGAAAGCAAAAACCTCCCTTGCCTTCCCCTGTTCACTAAAGCTAGTGGCTCTGGTTAACGCAGCAAACACAGTAAATACACAGTAAATTGTACACACAAAGCAGCCATCGGCAATTTGCCTGGTGGGGTCGGATAGCATGTGGCTGATAGGTCTCAGGAGATGAGAAACAAACAGCCATGATGGATTAAGTGATTGCTATTGGCTGTGTGCTTGCCCTGAATATTTCACCATGGACAGTAATCAATTACTAGAGACCAGTAATGATACCAATCAAATGCACTTAGCACCTCTGCACTATCAACCTGAGGGCTGCCAACCTGCCACTTAGAAAAGGCACGGGCTGGGTGAGAAGCGATCTGTGAGCTAGCCACTCTTCCCTCTGTACACCAGGCAGAAAAGCAGGCTGCTTTTTTTTCGTGTTAAAAAGATAAATGGATAAATTAGCCACTCACCTTCCCTACATTAAGGTTTATTTTAAAACAAGCTATATTCTCCCTCTCCCTCACTCCCAGAGGGAGGACAGTTTATAAATATTTTGGCATCCTATGACGTCTCCTGGTCAGCAGGTTTTTTTGCGAGCAAATAGCCTCAAAGAAAATAACCGGGCAGAGGCCATGGTAAGGCAGCAAAACAGGTGTCTATTGTTTCTGAATACTGCCGGTCGCTATAGCATTGGGTTGTTATGATGTCACACCTCATCTGTTTGTTCTGTGGTGGGAACGCAGAACTGTATGTCCAGAATGCCTCGATCTGCATGCCATTCTTTACGGTGTCCATGAGAAGTTGAAAAAGGAAAATCAGCCTCTCTGTGTTTCTAGCTTCTCAAAACAGTTCCATCTCTTCTTGGGGTGTGGCATCTTTGTTCTCCCTGCGGTCATCTCCATTTAGAAGATGATACTGTGTGGGAGTTCTCAGCATGAATCACAGAGCTGTCAGTGCAGGGAGTCTGGTGCACCTTCCTGCCTGGCCACTTTGTTCAGTGCAAGTCTTTTATCAAATGGTGGACTGCGGCCGAGTGGTATGACTCACACCTGTAATCCCAGCACTTTGGGATGCCGAGGCGGATGGATCACCTGAAGTTGGGAGTTTGAGACCAGCCTGGCCAACATGATGAAACCCCATCTCTACTAAAAGTACAAAAAAATTAGCCAGGTGTGGCGGGGACGCCTATATTCCCAGCTACTTGGGAGGAGCTGAGGCAGGAGAATTGCTTGAACTGGGAGGCAGAGGTTACAATGAGGTGAGAACTCGCCACTGGACTCCAGCCTGGGCAACAACAGCAAAACTACATCTCAAAAAATAAAAAGAAAAAAGAAAACAGTGGACTGTCCCACCATTACTTTGAAGGACATTTAGGTTTAATAATAATGGGAACTAGTTGAAATAGAGGAAAATCCTTAGAAGAGTTGTCCACGCTTAATCCTTGAGGTGCATTTTTGCTGGGTTTTAACTGTTTTTCCTGACAAGCAAAAATTTCCATTTCGTGGGCTGGAGAGCACAGAAAAGTCTAAGTTCATTAAAGCCTTCCATCCAACTGCCATTTACAAGTCACTTTAGTTCTTTATTTGTCCCACCTTAAACTTATACAAAACAGGGACAGGAAGGGGCAAAAGAGAGCATTTAAGAGAGTAGAAATATCTGCATCTTGACTGGGGTGATGGTTACAAGGGTGTATGTGTTTGTCAAAACTGAAACTGTATACTTAAACTGGTGCATTTGCTGTATGTAAATGTCATCTCAAAAAAATTGAGGTTAAACAGTCTTGACTAACAAGCAGCTCCCAATTAACAAGCAAGATCACTGGCTGAGGAAGTGAGATGGAGGTGGCCTTTTCTTACCACTGTTAAACAGGGGGCAATCACGTTCAAATACCATGCATTCCTGAAGGAATCACCCTGCTCTACTCCAGCTCAGCATCGCTGACGGAAGTGACTGCTCTCTGTTGAACCTACTCCTTCTCTTGAAGCCTCGCGGAGGCAGCTGCTGGCTACAGCCTTACTAAATTACAAGTCGCCTCAGTTGGCAGAACTGCCCTTTCTCGGCGATTTATGAACCTGTCCATCGAAAGCATACTTCAGAGACAGGGCTCTGGATGGATAGAAGCAGGAATCTTGGCCAAGGATACAAAGCTCCCAGAACTACCAAAGGCACTGTCCTCCAATAAAATACCACTCTGAATGGACTCATTCATGTCCCATTAACAAAAGTGTTCCAATAATAGGTGCCACCTTACTCATGCCACAAGGGCACTGTGAGAATTAATGAAATAATGAGGCCTCTGGAGCACTTGCCCCGAGAGGCGGCCAGGAAAATCAGGACCATCGACCTCCCCTGTAGCAGCTTCTAAGGATGAAACACACCCCACAGCTTCTGCTGCCTTCTGCCTGATCTTCCTCCTTATTACTTGTATCATGCAAATCTGGACAAAGTTTTTGTTGAACTTGCCACTGAATGTGTCTAACCTTTCTGCTAAGCCATCTCCAGTGTGGGATGCTATGACTCATGGTCCATGAGTCATGGAGCCCGCAGGAATCACGGTGAAACCCAGAGATGCTGCCTGCTTCCTATCTCACACTCATCACAAGCCACTAGTGAAAAGCCTCCTCCTGTTTGTCTTCCTACCCAGGTGTTTTTGTCAGGCTACCCTTCTTCACTGAAAGCCAAGGCCTTTAAACGATTGAATAACAGCAGGGAACACGTGAATATGTCCATACTATAGCCAGTGAATTTTATTCATCCAGTCCCTGCCCTTAGTACCACCACTCACCCCCGCACTTCACTACACACACACACACACACACACACACACAGAGAGAGAGAGAGAGAGAGAGAGAGAGAGAGAGAGACTCACTTCCAGAATAAATTAAAATATTTTAAATATTAAGTATCTTTAAAGTACACTGGCAGGTAAAAGAAAAAAATCAGGACTAAGAATAGAAATAGGATGGGCCAGGCATGGCGGCTGACGCCTGTAATCCCAGCAGTTTGGGGAGGCTGAGGCAGGTGGATAACAAGGTCAGGAGTTCGAGACCAGCCTGGTCAATATGGTGAAACCCCATCTCTACTAAAACTACACACACTAAAAAAATTTAGCCAGGCGTGGTGGCACACGCCTGTAATCCCAGCTACTCGGGAGGCAGAAGAATCGCTTGAACCCGGGAGGCAGAGGTTGCAGAGATCGTGCCACTGCACTCCAGCCTGGGTGACAGAGCGAGACTCCATCTCAAAAAAAAAAAAAAAAAAAAAAAAAACAAGAACGAAAGAAAAGAAATAGGATGGAATCAGAAGTAATTAATTTTGTTTTAACAATTTTTTCACTTTTCACACTTTCCAGAGTCTGAAGTATTGTTGACTACAACTTCTATAGAGTTATAGAGACAAACTCACTATACCGAAATCTTAATATTTACTTGGGAGGCTTAAAATCACATGTAAGAAAATAAACCCTGGTCACCACATTATTTCTAATAATCATGAATCAACACGTGCTGAAAAGATGTTTAATAAGAACATTCTTTACTAACTTTAAGTGGTAATAGTAACATCATTTAATATATATTTCCAAGATAAATCTTGTTCTTGAAAATATTATTATTGAAGGTTAAAAAGTTATTTCTTTGCCAATAGATTTTCTTTTGAAAAAAACTGTTTTACTGAGGTAAAATTTACATATAAAGTCCACCAGGTCAGGCGCAGTGGCTCACACCTATAATCTCAGAGCTTTGGGAGCCTGAAGCAGGGGGATTACTGAGCCAGGAGTTCAAGGCTGCAGTGAGCCATGATCAAGCCACTGTATTTCAGCCCAGGTGACACAGCAAGACCCTGTCTCAGAAAAACAAATACAACAAACCACCTATTTTAAGTATATAATTCAAAAAATTTTTTAAGTATACAATTCAACACATTCGAGAGCTTTGCAGTCATCACAATCCAGTTTGAGGACATTTCCATCACTCCCAAAATATCTCATCATGTCTATTAGGGTTAATTTCCATTCCCACAACCAGTACAAGGCAGCCCTCAATCGAGTTTGTGTCTCTTTGACAAATTTGCTTTTGCTAGACATTTCACACAACTGGAATCAAATAAATGCAGTCTTTTGTATCTGGATTCTTTTAATGAGCATAATTTTGGGGAGGTATCCATCTTGTAGCAGGCACTGAGCTCCTTACAACTGCTGTGAAGTACTCCATCGTATAGCTGTATCATATATTATCTACTAGTTGATGGACACACTTGGCTTGTTTCCAGTTTAGCTAAGAATGATTCTGTTATGAACATTTGTGTATGTTTTTGTGTGGCTATATTTTCATTTCTCTTGGGTAGATTCCTATGAATGGCATTGCTTCAGAGTAGCATGGCTAATCCACATGATAAGTTTATGTTAAAGTTTAAACAACTTGTCACATTTTCTCCCCAAAACAGCTGTGCCATTGTACACTCCCACCAGCAATGTATGAGGATTTTGGATTCCACACCTTTACCAATACTTGTTATTGTGTGTCTTTTTAAATACAGCCATTCCAGTGGTGTGAAATGGTGTCTCCCTTGGATTTTAATTTATATTCCCATAACTAGTGATATTCACCACATGTTTCATGTTTATCTGTTCTGTTTTGGTGAAATGTCTACTTAAATCTTTTGCTCATTTCTAATTGAATTGTTTATCTTCTAATATTTAGCTGCAAAAGTATTCAAAATATAGACATACAGGGTCAGGCATGGTGGCTCACACCTGTAATCCCAGCACTTTAGGAGGTCGAGGCAGATGGATTGCTTGAGGTCAGGAGTTCAAGACTAGCCTGGCCAACATGGTGAAACCCCATCTCTACTAAAAATACAAAAATTAGCCAGGCGTGGTGGCACACCCTTGTAATCTCAGCTGCTTGGGAGCCTGAGGCAGAAGAATGGCTTGAACCTAAGAGGTGGAGGTCGCAGTAAGCCAAGATGGTGTCACTGAACTCCAGCCTGTGTGACAGATCGAGATTCCATCTCAAAAAAAAAAAAAATAGGCATAGATATATATACACATATATTACATCGATATATTCTGGATAAAAGTCCTTTATCAGATATATAATTTGCACACATTTTCTCTCTGTATGGTTCTTTTCTTTTCTTTTTTTCTTATCTTTTCCTTTTCTTAATCACCTCTTTTGATCCTCAAAAATTAATTTTGGCCAGGCACAGTGGCTCACACCTGTAATCCCTGCACTTTGGGAGGCTGAGGCCGGTGGATCACCTGAGGTTCAGGAGTTTGAGAGACTAGCCTGGCCAATATGATGAAACCCTGTCTCTACTGAAAACACAAAAAATTATCTGGGCAGGGTGGCACATGCCTGTAATCCCAGCTACTCAGGAGGCTGAGGCAGGAGAATTGCTTGAACATGGGAAGAGGAGGTTTCAGTGAGCTGAGATTGTGCCACTGCACTCCAGCCTGGGCAACAAGAGCAAAACTCTGTCTCAAAAAAAAAAGTTTTTAATTTTGATAAAGTCCAACTTACCGATTTTCTTGTTTAGACTATGCTTTTGGTGTTGTAAATAAGAATCTTTTGCCAAAATCCAGGTAACAGAGATTTTCTTCTATGATTTCTTCCAGATGTTTCATAGTTTAAACTTTCACATTTAGGCCAAATATATATTTTTAATTATTTTTTGTGTTTCATGTGACATGGGGTCTACTTTCTTTTAAATGTGGATATCCAGCCCATATCATACTGAATGGGCAAAAACTAGAAGCATTCCCTTCGAAATCTGGCACTAGACAAGGAATAGGAGTGGTAGATTTAGGTGGAGTAGAAATAATTTTTGGAGTTGGAATACAACAGAAATAAACTAGAAAGACGAGAAGTTGTGTCAGAAAACAGAATACCTGAAGTTATCATTATGAAAAGCTTTTAGTTATTGGCAGTAAGTTTTACATTATGACCCAGAGTACAGTGGTTGGCTAAGATAGGATATAGGACAAAATAATTAGAAGAAAGGAGATTTAGGAATTGAAAAACCAAGATACTGAAAGATGTTGATACGGCAATCACTAAGACAAATGCAGACAGAAGCACTGTTAAGGCAGTGCCCTCAAACCTGAAATTCAACTGCTCGGGAAATAACGAAGAGTGATTAGTGAGTTCTGCAGTTGTCTCTAAAAAGGTGAGGTAGGATGTAGTTTAGTTTGACAGATTTAATATTGGCGACTTTTAGTGTAAGAGGGAGACATAAGAAAAGTAGCAAGTAAAACCAAAGTGAACCTTTGCTACTTCTACATCAATGGTGGGGATTTAAGGAAGACTTTAATTAAGAGAGCACTGTAACAGAAGTAGTGTCTTCAAGAAGACTCAGGTTTTATTCAGTTAGGACAGTAAGTGATGTATTCAGAAAATGTACATAAATACATGGTGAGTATTTTTCTTGCTCTAGGCTATTATTTCTCTCTTCTTTTCTCTCTCTCTCTCTCTCACACACACACACACACACACGCACACACACACACAGAGCTACTTATAAACATATGTATCAGACAATGCCATCTCTTACTCCTATTTTTTAAGTAATCTCCCATCATAGGTATTAAAGGTATTAGCACCAAATCACTGTTTTCTATTCCTTACTACATCTGACTCTTGAAGATTTCTTTCTCTTCTTCTCTCCTCCTCCTCTGCCTCCTCCTTCTTCTTTCTCCCTCTTATTCTTTCTCCTTCTCCTCCGCCTCCGTCTCTTCCTCCTCCTTTTTTCTTCTTTTTTCCTCTTATTCTTCTTCCTCCTTCTCCTCTTCTTCATCCTCTCTTCCTTCTTCTTCTTCCCTCCTCCTTCTTCTCCTCTTCCTCTTCCTCCTTTTTCTTTTCCTTCTCCTCCTCTCCTTCTCTTCCTTCTCCTTCTCTTCTTTTACATGTAGTTTATTTCAGAGATTGCAGAAAACACAATTTAGAGAGTATGGAAAATGACACAGGGAAGGGAGAAAGCCAATGAAGGATGCAAACATGAGTTATGTTGTGAGCTACTGTACACACTCTTTCTAAAGACCCTCTGAGAAACCATACAGAATATAACAGAGTTGCTCCACCCAGGAGTCAGGGATGTGGTAGCATTTACATTGCAACTTATATCAGTTGTCAGTTTTGTTTTTGCTACTTTTATAAACATGTCTCTCTTGCTTTTTTTTCTTTTTACTGATTCAGGGCATACATATGCAGGTTTGTTACATGGATATATTACATAGTGGTGTAATTTAGGTTTTAACTGTACCCATCATCCAAATAGTAAACGTTGTACTCAATAGGTAATTTTTCAAGTCTCACTTCCATTCTACCTTCCCCACTTTTGGGGCTCACCAATGCTGATTTCAATATTCATGTAGAATGTCCATTTTAGATCTTAGCCTTTCAGTTCTTAACTTTCTTACTCTCAAGGATCTTATCTACTATCCCAATTCAGCCACCCACTTGCATTGTTGAAACCTAGATACGGTCATTGCCAGTAATTGTTGTGGCAGATGTTGACAACTAGTTATCCAAAGATCATTTCTAACTCTCTCTTGCTTGCATCTACAGTAGAGAGTGAAAAAGCTAAAAGCTTTATTCTAGGGTCCTACATGGTGACCACATTAAGTATAAATGAAAGTTCACAGCCTCTTTCACGTTCTCCTTCTTGTTGCCTGGAGCACAGACACGTGACCTGGAGTTGCAGCAGTTACTGGAACCATGAGATAAGAAGCATAAGGATCAAAGCCAATATACTGAGGGTAGTAGAGCAAAACATTGAAAAAATGCCTAAACCTTCCGCTTCTGACTATGGTTTAACCTGTGTCAGTCCAATTGTCAAACTGAAAACCAGAAGAGCAGGATAAGATAAGGGGGCAGGAGAACTGATGGAAGACATGGAAGAAAAGATATGAGGAGTCATAATTTCTGGAAAAATAGAAGCCATGCTGCGTATAAGAAATACTACAATCTCACCTACAATAAATACAAAGAAAACCATATTGAGACACGTCACAGTAGAATTACTGAAAACCAAGAGCAAAGCAAAAAATCTTAAAATCAGCCAGAAAAACCAGACGTAATACCTTCAAAGAAGCAACAATAAGAGTGTTAGCTGACTTCTCTAAAGAAACAATGGAAACTGAAGGAGAATGTAAAATGTATGCCAAAATATTGGGAGATAATAACTGCCAACCTAGAAATCTACAAACAGCAAAACTATCTTTAAAAAAATCTTTTAGGTTGCACACGGTCGTGCACACCTGTAATCCCAGCACTTTGGGAGCCCAAGGCAGGTGGATCATCTGAGGTCAGGAGTTCACAACCAGCCTGACTAATATGGTGAAACCCTGTCTCTAATAAATACAAAAAAATTATCCAGGCATGGTAGCACATGCCTGTAATCTCAGCTACTTGGGAGGCTGAGATAGGAGAATCGCTTGTACCTGGGAGGCCAAAGTGGCAGTGAGCAGAGATTGTGCCATTGCAATCCAGCCTGGGCAACAAGAGCAAAACTCCATCTCAAAAAAAACCATAAAAAATTTAAATATTTAAAATTTTAACATGAAAATTTTAAGATAAAGAATATAAATATATTAATTACTACATAACTGTATACTTAAAAATGGTAAAGATGATAAATTGTATGTTATCTCAATAATTTTTTAAAGAAAACTTGTCTGCAGTGAACCTACTCTAAGCAAATGTAAGGAAAACACCAAAGGACGTTCTTCTGGGAGGCAGATATTTAAATAAATAAATAAACAAACAGTAATAAAGTAACTATATGGCATATGTAAATGCATACAAAATAATAATGCCTTATAGAATTTATAATGTTTATAGAATTAAATACATGATAACAATAGTGCAAAAATTTGAAAAGGATTAATGAAATTACAGTACTTAATGTTCTTGCATTTTTGGGAAATTGCCTTAAGTACCAATATATGGAAGATTCTAATAACTCAAGAATTGATATTGCAATATGTTGGCTACTAAAAGTGCAATAAAAATTTAAGAAGCAAAACTAATCAGCCAAGAGAAAAAATGAGAATAAAATTAGGCAAAAACAATAGCTAAGAAGAGAGAAAGTAGAACAAGATTTATAGACATCAAATTAATAGGGAACAGATATAAAATGGTAGATTTATGAACATGAAATAAATACTTCAATTAGAAGACAAAATTTTAAACCCGAAAAAACCCAAAACCTACTTATACACTGCTTTTGAGGGACACACCTTAATTATGACATGTAAAAGTTTTTTTAATCTCAAAAAAACTAACCATGAAATACTAACTTAAAAAAAATTGTCATAGCTATATTAACATCAGGTGAAGCAAAAGTAAGTCAATTAGACATAAGGGGGACCATTTTAGTGATAAAACTGTCAAGAAGATATAACAATTCTACATTTTTATACATTGAATAATGTAGCTGCATTTCTAACAATATCCCAGAAGACACTGATGCTTCTGATTAAGGAATCACATCTTATCCTAGGATATATAAACAAGTTTATGACAATAAATTTGATTTTAAAAATGAAGATTTTTTTAAAAAAAACAAAATTTATCAAAAGTAGTATAAAAGCAAATATGAAATCTTCATAGTTTTACCTACAGTTGACCCTTGAGCAACTTGGGTTTGAATTACATGGGTCCATTTATACACAGATAATATTTCAATAAATATACTGTAAAAATTTTCTGGAGATTTGTGACAATTTAACAAAAGCCCTCAAATATTTAACAAATATAAGAAAAAGGTATGTCTTGAACATATAAAATATATGTAGATACTAGTCTACTTATTTAACACCATAAAACATACAGAAAGCTATTATTAAGAAGTTAAAGTTTATCAAAGTTCAGCTTTATGTTTAACTAGTTATGTACACAAACATAAACCATACATGGCACCATCTGCAGTCAAAGGAAACATAAACAAATGTAAAGATGGACATGAAAATGACATGAAATTGACTGTAATTCATACTGTTCTCCTGTAACAGTTTCATAACCACCTTCTATGGCTATTGCTGTGAGCTCAAGTGTTGCAAGTATCCATTTTAAATGCCTTGTGACACTAATCATCTCTGCATGAGCAGTTTGTCTCGACAGTAAATTGCACATCACAGGAAAAAAAATGGCTACTTGCAGTTCTCACATATTTTTCATTGTGCTACAATGCAATACTTTAAACCTCGAAATACTTTAAACCTTGAATCACACCATGTGATCCATACAAAATGCCACTAGTGATGCTGGCAATGCTCCCAAGAAGCACACAGAAGTCATGACATAACAAGACAAAGTTGAATTCCCTAATATGCATCAGACATTGAGATCTGTAACTGCAGTAGCCTACCATTTAAGAGAAATAAATCCAGCATAAGGACCATTGAAAAAATGAAAAGGAAACTTGTGAACCCATAGCTGCAGCTACACCAGCAGGTGCAAAAGTCTTACACTTTCTGTGAGATATCCTTTTAACTTTGATTGAAAATGCAGCTGACAGCAAAAAGAAAGTGAAGGGTCAAAAACTGGAGAATTTAATACCAGCAAAGGATGGTTGGATAATTTTAGAAAGAAGTTCAGCTTTTAAAATGTAAAAATAATAGGAAAAGCAGCTTCTACCAGTCAAGAGGCAACTGACAAGTTCCCAGATGCCATTAAGAAATGATCGAAGATAGGCCAGACACAGTGGCTCACCCCTGTAATCCCAGCACTTTGGGATGCCAATGTGGGTGGATCACTTGAGCCCAGGAGTTTAAGACCAGCCTCAGGCAACATGGTGAAACCCTCACTCTAACAGAAAAAAAAAAAAAAAAAAAGAAAAAAAAATTAGCAGGCGAAGTGGCATGCACTTGAAGTCCTAGTTACTCGAGAGGCTGAGGCTGGGGGGCATTGGTTGCTGTCAGCCCAGATCGTGCCACTGCACTCCAGCCTGGGCAACAGAGCGAGGCCTTGTCTGAAACAAAGAAACAAAAAGGAAAAGAAAAAATAAATGGTTGAAGATAAAGCACATCTACCTGAACAATAGATAAAAGTGCCCTATTATGGAAAAAAAAATGCCACAAGGAACATTTATTAGTAAGGAAGGAAAGTGAACGCCAGGATTTAAGGCAGAAAAGGATAGGCTAAATATTGTTTTGTACAAATGCATTTGGGTTTACAATCAGGACTGCCCTTATCTATAAAGCTGCTAATCCCTGAGGTTTTAGTTGTTTTTGCTGTTTGTTTTGCTTTGTTTTGTTTTAGAGACAAGGTCTTACTGTATTCCCCAGGCTGGAGTGCAGTGGCATAATCATGACTCACTGCAGCCTTGAACTTCTGGCTTCAAACAATCCTCCTACCTTGGCCTCCCAAAGCACTGGGATTATACATATAAGCCACCATGCCCAGTCTTCCCCTGAGATTTGAAGGGAAACAAAAAATACCAGTTTCCAGTCTTTGGGTTGTACACAAGAAGGCCTTGATAAGAACACGTTTTCTGGATTCATTCTGTCAATGCTCTGTCCCTGAAGTCAGAATGTACCCTGAGAGTAAGAGACTGCTTTTTAAAGTTCTTTTGATATTTGACAATGCCCTTGGCCACCCAGAACCCCATGAGTTTAACATCAAAGGTACTAAAGTGATCTACTTACCCCTAAACACAATGTCTCTAATTCAGCCTCTAGATCATGGGGTCATAGGATCTTTAAGGCTCATTGCACATGGCACTCTATGGAAAAAAAAATTTGACACCATGGGTGAGAACCTTGATAGAGAAAACATTATGAAAGTCTGGAAGAATTACACAATTGAAGATGCCATTGTTGTTGTAGAAAAAGCCATGAAAGCCATCAAGCCTGAAACAATACAATTTTGTTGGAGAAAACTTTGTCCAGGTGTTGTGCATGACTTCACAGGATTTATGACAGAGCCGATCAAATAAATCATAAAAGAGATTGTGAATATGGAAAGCAGGCAGGGAATGAAGGATTTCAAGATATGGGTTTTAGGGAAATTAAAGAGCTAATAGACACCACATGCAAGCAGTTAACAGAAGACAACATTATGGAGATAAATGCTTCTCAACCAATACCAGACGGTGAGGAAGAAGTCATAGAAGAGGTAGAGTCAGAAAACAAATTGACATTAGACAATTTGGCAGAATGGTTCCAATTATTCAAGATTGCCTTTGACTTCTTTCACTTCCATGATATAGGCACTGAAACTAAAGCAAATGGTGGATGAAGAATTGGTACCATATACAAACGTTTCTGGAGAAAGAAAGTGCAAAGTCAGACAGAAATTACAATGTATTTCTGTAAATTTACACCTAATGTGCTTGCCTCTCCTACTTCCCTTTCCACCTCTGCCACCTCTGCCGCCTTTGAGACAGCAAGGGCAACCCTTCCTCCTCCTCCTCAGCCTACTCAACCTGAAGAGATGAAAATGAAGACCTTTATGATGATCCATTTCCATTTAATAGTAGATATATTTTCTCTTCCTTATGATTTTCTTAATAACATTTTATTTTCTCTAGCTACTGAATTGTAAGAATACAGTATATAATACATGTGACATATAAAATATGTGTTAATCAACTATTTATGTTATCAGTTAGGCTTCCAGTTAACAGTAGGTGAATAACAGTTAAGTTTTGGGGGACTCAGAAGTCATATATAGTTTTTTGACCATATGCAGGTTTGTGTCCCTAACCCCTACATTGTTCAAGAGTCAACTGCATTGATAAATTTAAATCTTTAAGAAACATTACACAAAGAAAACTCCAGACCCAAATGGCTTTACCAGGGGATTTTTCCAGCCACTTAAGAAAAAATTACATTATTCTTAGGATAGGAAAAAAATTACATTATTCTTATACAATCCCTTCCAGAGAATAGGGAAAAACAAAAACAAAACAAGAAAGATGGCACAGCCCCTTTAATGAGGTTAGTGTATGAGTAAATCCAAGCCTTAGAAAGATATGACAGGCAAAGAAAAAATATGTAGTTTGATCACTCTTATGAACATAGATCACAAAATACTAAAAATAAATAAAATAAAATAAATATGTAAACAAACTGCATCCATCACTTTATAAAAAAAGAGGGAGACAGGGAGGGAAAACTGAGCCATTGATGGCAACAATAAGTAACTGCCTTGGATTTTCTACCTGGAGACTTCTTGATAAGTGTCAGAATTAAAGACTTACCCATAAAGACAGTCTTAGTTAGGTTTGCTATTATAGGCAACTAAGTGATTTATTTACTGACATGCCTCTATTATCTACAAAAATCACAATCTAAGCATCTAACCATTGACTCCTATATTTCCAATAGCCCAATTTCAACAACTGTTCATCACAACTTTGAATCTAGTCCATTAACTTGATCACCTTTTCACTGTCCACTCAGGCCTCACTTCCCTCCCTTCCCATCTTAGCCCATGGTCTATCACCGCTGTCATTTCTTTATGTATATGCTCAACTCTGTTGGCATCATCTTTCATTGCATTTGCCTGACAAAAGCCCAACTCTAGTTAGACTAAATCTCTGTACACTTTATTATTGCACATAAGCAGCTCCCATGATTGATTAAAAACTAGCCACACTGCTAACCAGTCTCACTTCAAACCACCAGCTGTGAGCCTTTGGAAGTGCCTAGAAAACTTACCACATTTTCTCATCAGTCAGTTCTCTCCTTCTTCATGCTGACAGTTTCACAACGACTCCTCTACTTTTAAACATCCCGTACTCCTTCCTGCCCTCCTCATTCTCATCTGATGAGTCCCTATTCTACTACCAAATAGAAGCAATCAGAAGATAATTCCATCATCTTCTCCCACCAACTCTACCAACATATATGCAGCTTTAATGTTATATGCCCTGCCTTGCTACTAGTTCACTTCACTATCATAGAAGATCATGATGACCCTGGTTAAAAATCAGAAAGATGCTTAGAAAACATGGTACTAGAGCAGTGTTTCTCAAAATATGGTATTCAGACCAGCAGCATCAACATCACTTGGAAACTTGTTATAAATGCAATTTCCCAGAATGATTTAATAGGAACTCTGAAGAGTGGGATCCAGCACTGTGTGTTTATGAAGGCCTATAGGTAATTCGGATGCATGCTAATGTCGGAGCACCCCACTCTAAAATGTATTAATGTAATTACGTTTTAACTCCTGCTCAAAACAGAGTAGCATACAATAACTCATTGTTCTATTATTAGAAGGAAAGAAGAGAAAGAGGAGCATATTGAAGTACACAATTTTTGACATGAAGAAGTTTATGGAAACTTGAAATTGCCCCAAGGTTCTTCTAGCCCATTCCTTTTCTAGATGAAATAAAAGTCCAAGTTTAGTAGTAACACATCCAAGTTCATATAGCCAGCCTTGAATCTGCCCTTTAATAGTGATGTGTAATGGGCAAATCAATTAACTTCCTCCTACAATAGAGAGCTAATCTCTACCCTTCTATGTTAGTTACCTAGGACTGCCAAAACAAATTACCACAAACAGAATGGCTTAAAAAAAATGGAAACTATGGACACAGGGAGGGGAACAGCACACACTGGGGCCGGTGGAGAGGGTGGGGAAGGAGAGCATCAGGATAAACAGCTAATGCATGCAGGGCTTAATACATAGGTGACGGGTTGATAGGTGCAGCAAACCACCATGGCACAGGTTTACCTATGTAACAACTGCACATCCTGCATGTGTATCCTGGGACTTAATAAAATAAAAACAGAAACTTATTCTCTCACAGTGTGGAGGCTCCTAGAATCCTAAATCCAGATGTCAGCAGTGTTGGTTACTTCTGGAAGTTCTGAAAGGGAATCTGTTCCATGCTTCTCTGCTAGTTTCTGATGGTTACAAGTGATCTTTGACATTTCTTGGCTTGTAGATGCATCACACCAACATCTACCTCCATTTTCACATGGTATTTTCCCTGATATGTCTGTCTCTGTGTACCCATTTTCCTTTACTTGTAAGAAAATTAGTAATTTGATTAGGGCTTACCCTAATCCACTATGACCTCATTTTAACTTGCTACACATTTTCAAAGAGTTTATTTCCAAATAAATATCTGCCACATTCACATGTACTCGGGGTTAGGACTTGAATATATCTTTAGCAGGGAGGGAGAAGACAATAATTTAAACCAGTAAACTTTTCTGCCATCTAAAAGCCATTGATAGGGGGAAACAAATAAATTTTCTCTGCCTAAAGGAAAACAGAAATCCAACCTTCTCCTCACACAATCCACTGCTGACTCTCTGTGAAGTGTGAAGCATAGACTAGCACCTCCACGATGCTCAGGACCACTGCCTACCACCTCAGCCTGCCCCACAGGACAAATGTTTATGTGCCTGCTTGCTCCTAACCAGCTACTTCGACCACCTACTCTACTTGTTGGACTAAGGATGCCGATTCCTGAAATCAGCCTCCATGGCTGCCACTGCTCATGGGACTATCCCAGTGCAGACTGTTCCATCCCATCCCACATCTATTAGGCCTCCCTCCATGGCGACAGGTGAATCCTAAATCTCAAGAAGCAATAAAATGACTACATTTATATTATTTTTTAATGTACAAAACCATGTGTGTTCTCAGGAAGAACAACGTGGTATGAATATATCGGTAGGATTAATCATCTGTATTTTACTTGCTAATGTGGCCAACCAAGCACTTGTGCTAGAAGCAGAAATTACAGCAGCTCTGCCATTGTCCTTTTTGCTTGTCCCTGCATTGTTAATTTTTGTGAATCCATAGTTTTTTTCAGCAATCTTTTAGAACCATTTGTCCATTTGGAAAAGGGTTACTATAGTTAAAACCAAATAGTATAATTCATAAGTTCACTTAATTAGGCTCAGGTAAACCACAATACACTACCAACCCTTCCAGATTGTAAAATTTCTGCCTATCTTTCAGGCTATATTGGGAAATGTACATTATATATGATTGCTTCATGTATGTCCAAGGAAAGAGGAAGAATAAGGAGAAAGAGGAAAAGGAAGAAGTGGAGGCGAAGAAGAAGAGGAAGGAGGGGAGGAATGGAAAGAGGAATCAGAAGAAGTAGGAGGAGAAAAATCAGAAGAGCAGCAACAGTAGCAGCTGCCACCACCCCTAGGATCAATTTATATGTTTAACATTGATAAATTAATATACCTATTTTTCACAACTAATATTATGTAACTAGTATTTGATTAACATTCTAACATTTCCTTCATGCTCCAATGGCTCATCTTATACATGCATTTTGAGAACACGATTTAGGTGATGTCAACATTCAACTGAATGAAGCACTCAATAACTTGCTCTTTTGGTTCTTGATATTCTTTCAGTTCTTGTTCTTTCCATCCTCAGTGTTCTCCTCTTATCTCTGCACCTGCTCTTTTCTTTCGCCGTCTATTAATACTTCCCGCTGGACCTCAAGCTTCTGTGCTCCTAGATTGCTTGCTCAACTATTCCTTTAAACCCGATCTTACGTTGCATAGAGACATCAACTCTACTAATCCCTGTCATCATCCATATATATCCCCATTAATGTCTTCACTTCCTTTCCAATATGATAAAAAAAGACACAACCAAGTACACTCATTAATGTCTAGGATTCTAGGGTCCAACAGACCTGAATGTGTAATGTAGGGTGAGTTGCTTTACCTGTCTGAGCCTCAGTCTTTTCAACATGAAAAGTGGGGATAAAACAGAAGCTGACATAGGACATAGGACATAGTCTTTTTTTATTTTTGAGACGGAGTCTCGATCTGTCACCCAGACTGGAGTGCAATGGCAGGATTTCCACTCACTGCAACCTCTGCCTGCCAGATTCAAGTGATTCTCCTGCGTCAACATCCCAAGTAGCTGGGACTACAGGCATAGTCTGTAAAGTTAATTTTTGCATTTTTAGTAGAGACAGGGTTTCACCATGTTAGCCAGGATGGTCTCCATCTCTTAACCTCGTGATCCACCTGCTTCGGCCTCCCAAAGTGCTGAGATTACAGGCATGAGCCACCGCACCCAGCCGAAGCAGACATGAGCCACCACACCCAGCCGAAGCAGTCTTCTTAGGAATATTTAATAAAATAATGTATGCAAAGTATCATCTAGAAGTCTTGTGGTTCTGAAAAAGATCAGTCAACTGCATCAATGTTATTGAGTGGTCAAGTGAAGTCTAAAAATATTTAGTGAGTTTTGCAGCATAAATAAGTCAATGATCTGTAGTATTTTTATCATTTATGCCTGTTGATCAATGGACTTCCATGCATCTCTCTCTGGACTCTGTATCACCCTACCACCGCTGAACATAAAAACGTCACCAAAATGCTGACGGTTGGCCACTGTCTGCCTTCCTCACAATCTTGTCATTATTGATCTTTGACACTTCTCTAAATCTTGAATTACTCTCTTCTGGTTTCTGTTTTACCTCTCCCAGATTCACCATTGACAGCTCGATTTGGACATTATCAATGGGTTCAGTGTTAAAGGCACTGACACACAGAGAAGTCTAAAAATGCAGGCGAGTAGCTGGTATAACATATATCCCTAAATCTACCTCCAATACTGCACTGTAATGCATTACCTTTAGGATTGGTAATTATATATTACTTTTAGAATTGGAATTTAGGGTAATAAAATAATCTTGTTTAGAAAATGATTAACAGCTATAGAAAATTAAGTTGGGAGCTTAGAAATGCTTCTCCATTTCTACCTGAAAAATGCAGTCATCAGTTTGACAACAAAGTATGTTCAGTGGCCACCCTTTACACAGTGCATGTGGTATTTTGGGTCCAAGTCACCAGTAGCTGATCAAATAACTTTTAAGGACAAAATGTCATTCTTGAATTTTTGGTGAATTTGTACATGCCAGCTTTGATTTTGAATGCATGGACTTGGTGAAAGTGTACATATATGTGGCTTAAGCTGTCACTTGCAGTAACACTTTCTCATCTATATGCTCCTGAAGTCTCACCTCTATAAACTGCAAATGTGGAACAATTGCTCTGGCAGTAATTGCTAAAGCACACCAGAAAGTTTCTCCCTCAGCTATTCTCATTTCTCTGGTTTCCAGGCAGCCCCCTATGCCCCACACCTCCCCAACCCACCACATTCATTCTCATTCTGCCTAAGATTGTTTTCCCCAAGTTGTTAAACCTTATGTCAAGTGGCATTTCTGTGATGCCAGTCATTCTTTCCAAAATTCTGCAGATGGGCTAAAACTAATTGAAGCTACTGAGCATAAAAGGCAATGACTTTTATACTCCAGGTACACACAATAGCAATCATTTTAGTTTACTGGAAACTTCATGTTTTATATTACTAGAACCCAGAATAGAAATCTGAGCACTTAAATTGGGCTTCTAGGATTCTATTAGAGGTAAATTTAAACTGAAAGCATCTAGGATATGTAATTTTATAAACATTGAAGCCCGGAAAATGTTCTTAATGTTTATAGGTTGAGGAAAAATCAGTGAAAATGGTAATAAAAAAGAAATAGCATGTTTATGCTATTTTTAGGATTATGTATAGGGTTACATTTTGATAGTCTGCCCAGAATTTTAAAACCTTGAATATATATATCAAAAGTGCTTCACACATGCCTTCATCTTTGCCTCTGTTATTTTAGAAACACAATTTCCCTCCACCTTGGCAGAAGCTGTATGCCATAATTTCTCGTCAGCAACATGTATACCAAGGTGGCATGGCCAGACCTGAATTGAGAATCTTCATGCTTTCACGAATGCCAAATAGACACAGTCATTTAAGAACAAACTCTGAACCCATATAGTGTAGACTAAAATTGAAATGGCCCGTTTCTATCAGCCTTCACAATATGGACAGCCATTTTTATTCAGCCCCTTGCAATTCCGTTTAGGTTCTCCACCTTTTTCTTAAATTTTAGATACTAGGGCTGTGTAGCATGCATTTTTATGAGCTTAACTCCCACTGAACAAAACAGGAACACTGTACTTTGTGAACTGTTTATACTAAGCATGTTTATGCATTCCAGCATTATTCTGGCTTTTAAAACATGCAACATATTTCACACGTTCTAAACTTGCTCTCTTCAGTAAGATAGAATGCCTTTAAATCTTTCTGTGATATGAATAACAGCAAGCAGTACCTAAGAAAAGAGGAGGCACGAACACACATTTCACCCAGCAGCACTTGTATTGTGCGCAAAAAAGGCTAACAGGTTATAACTTAGGAATTGCAAATAATAAAAAAAATTCTTTAAAAAATTTTGCCAGGAGGACCAGCTTTTGAACTTATGTATCTACTAGGTGTGTTAAGGCAATATTAGAATTAAAAAGAGTGAATTGTTGGTGGGAAAATAATGAATGGATGTAATTAGACCAGGATAGTCTGCTAACCAGCTGAATATGCAGATGGGGAACATGTTTTAGAGGAGACACTTCAGCACTCCTAAGCCTAATAAAAAAAAAGTAAGAGAAAGTAGAAATGGCCCAAAGGTGAAGAGCTTTGGGAAGCTACCTAACTTCTAGAGTGCTTCATTTATTTAACTTCACAATTAATAGGTTGAACTTATTTTTGTAAGTCTTGTTCACAGGGCAAAAACAAAGTGGGCTGGAGGCTAGCC
The DNA here is from genome assembly GCA_963573385.1 of Cacajao melanocephalus. NCBI lineage: Eukaryota > Metazoa > Chordata > Mammalia > Primates > Pitheciidae > Cacajao > Cacajao melanocephalus. Next base: position 13,695 of record CAUYLG010039265.1, on the reverse strand, counting down.
ATGAGCAGCTGGGTGTGTGTCATGATATGAGGGTACCAAGGACTGGATCAAATGTGGAGAGCAGAGCATGGTCACAGCAAAAGCTTTACTATAACTGTGAAGTCCAGAGTATGAGGTTGAGGTAAAAATAGGATAGTGAGTAATGAAGTTTAAGACCATGACATAGAGTGGGACATGGTACTAGGTATTAATTAAGTGTGCTGGGGAATATTATTAAAGATGTATCCTGTGATTTATGAAGAGGGACCAGAGAGCCCCTTCTATGTGACGCCTACAACAGTATCATATCAGCTTCAAGGAAAGGTGTCAAGCAGAACATAACTCATCTTTCAAACATCTCCCAGCTCTATAATCTCAAAATCATTGTTTCTCTTTCTCTTGAAGGCCTCAATTTGAAACCAACTCAGTCCAACTGCCCCATGGGTATCCATCTTCAGAGAACATTCTTATTCTCTCTGTGGGGACTTAGAAGGTCATTCTCTATAATCCCTTTTGTCTTTTACTTGCCAGATTTCTTATATTTCTTCTGTTTTTTCTTTCAACACGCTTAATTTTTCCCTGCAGCACATTGCATTAGGCCTTGTTCTATGTTTTATGCTAACATATCTATACTTTATTTTAACATATTTTATTTCACTAGCATGCCATTCTATTCCTTTTCATTTCTTTTGAAAGCAATTTCAATGGGGTATATATTAACAGTCTTAAAAAACATTGTCCTGTTTTCTTTTCTACAAAGAAAAAGTCATTATTGTGATACAGGTTTCTATGTACTTTTTGGTTTGTCTGATTTTTTTTTACTTAATATTGTCCTGATTTAGTCAATAAAGTCCACAGGCTACACTAGCTCAGGAACTCTTTGATGGCTAGTATCCAGAAAACTGTCAGATAACTTTATACTTAGTTACTGTTTTCAATTCTCTAAAAAGCAGCACTTTGTTTTAGGAACTGTAAGCAAATAGTCAAAAAATACTAAACATGTTTTCTTCAGAAAATCTACAGCAGAAATAGACACGCCTTGTAAGTTGAGACACAAAAATATTTCCATCTTTATATGTTCTATTAACATAACATATTCAAATACCTCTTTAGATGGATATTTGTTTCCCAAAATACTGAATTCTACCTACTTCTGTACAAACATTTGTAATTGACAAAGGGCTTCACTGAAACATCCAGCTACGAACCATTAGTGCTAATGTTATGATCAAGGGACACATTTCCAAAGATATACGCTATCTGAAAAACAGTCAGCTGTCACAATTCTGACATTCATTTTCATTCAGCTCCTTGCAATTTCTTTCACATTCTTCCCCTCCGTCTTAAATTTTAGGTTCCAGAGCTGTGTTCTACATACTGTTGATAGCTTAGCTACTGCTAAACAAAATAGAAATCCTGGTCTTCGTGGGATCTGGGGATTACCATGTGTTTCTCAAGTCCACATGCTTCAGAATATCCTGGAACTTTGTTAAGAATTAAAATTTTGGGGCTCCCTTAGACCCTCTAATCTGAATTTCTGCAGATGACACAGAAGAATTTATATTTGTTATACTACTTCTTGTGGGTCTCATAAACACTAAAGGCTGGGATACACTGTACTAGAGTAAAATGTCTTAGAATTGCCACTTCCAAACATTTTTCTGCTTTAAGAGATTTACCTCTGTGTGTCTCCTCTTTTAGCTAAACCATGAATGAGATTTGATTAATAAGAAGGACGATTATATTTCAGGATCAAGGACCATTTCTACTTTCTCTTACTTTTTTATGAAGCTTACAAGTGTTGGAGTGTCTACTCCAAAATATGTTCCCCATCAGCACACCAAATTACAAATCCATTACGTAGATGGAGGACCTATAGACATATCTAGCTTCACCGTGTGATATTGTTTGGCTTCGTGTCTCCACCAAAATTTCACCTCGAATTGTAATCCCCAGATGTTGAGGGAGGGACCTAGTGGAAAGTGTTTGGATCATGGGGGTGGTTTTCCCCATGCTGTTCTCATGATAGTGAGGGAGGTTCTCACAGGATTTGATGGTATTAAAAGGGGCAGTTTTTCCTGCACTCTCACTTCTCTCCTGCCACCCTGCAAAGAAGGTGCCTGCTTCCCCTACAGCCATGATTGTAAGTTTCCTGAGGCCTCCCCAGTCACACTGAACTGTGAATCAATTAAACCTCCTTCTTTTATAAATTACTCAGTCTCAGGCATTTCTTTATAGCAATGTGAAAATGGACTAATAACCATGTTAGTATGAAGTCATTTCTTACCAAACATTTTCTCACAAGACCATATATTGGGCAGTAAAACTCTCAGCAAGATAGACAGAGAAAGAACTTGTAGGAAAAACTTCCATTTGTTTTTTTGTTTCCGGGGAATGCCTTGCTTTACTCTTTTTTATCCTTCTGGTCCTGAAGAATAAAGAATATCTACCTCTGCCCTCTGCCCACTTCTGCTTTAATTTTTCTTCATGCATTTTTCCATAGCCACATTCACTGAAATATTTATGCTATTGCTCCCTAAATATTTAAGAAACATGATAAGTTAAACTATTTCTTAGTTCAACATTTTATCATAAAACACGTTGCCTTTTAATGAGATGGAGTGTTTGCTCCTAGGTCTTAGGCCATCTATAAAGTGTACCAGTCTATGCCAGTCTACGCATCCAATAAAATGCAAGTTTGGAAAAAGCATTCATTCTCTTTTATATCAGAGTCCAGGATAATTCTGGTTTCTTTGAATTTCAAAGCATTACTGGAGTGTGGGCTACATTTTCTTGCAACTAGTATTATTTCCTATATAATTTTTGCTGTTTCTTTCTTGAATTACTAAATTTGTTTTTAAAAATTCAGTGTGTTTCTATAATACAAGTCAAATTACAATAAAACTCAAGTCTTTGCTTGTCTTCATTCTGGATTCCTCTCTGGGCCAAGGACAGCCCAAATTGAGGTAAAAAATAAACCCCTGGGCTGCATGATGACACTTAAGTTCTAGTGCCCAATCCAGGGCCACCACATTGAGCCAGGCAGGTCACGTATGCCCAATATTGTAGAAAGTCCCCAAGTTGTGCAATTCAGCACAGCCAAGGACCCTCCCTGATGCTGTGACTTACTAGCTCATGATATATGACAACGTAACTACATGATCCTAATAGTATCCAGTGCTTTACCATGGAGTTGAATTGCGAAAGCATTTCATAAATTGTGCTTTCCTATACAAACCAATTTCCTTTTCTCTTTGATAATCCCAAATTCAAGGAGCTTAAAATTAAATATCCAGTATATTTTCATTATATTTTTGCTCTAACATTGCCACCGTTTCCTGGCATTTAAATTTTCTATCTAGGCTCAATCAATAGATATGAATATGTTTTCAATCTCTGAGTCACCTAATACCTAAGTGCTCTGAACAGGTGTCAGCTAAGAAACACATAATCCATTTAGTGGAGACCTATAATACTAGTTTTGTTTTCACAGATGGTGTTGGATTATTAAAGTGGAAATAGGCCAAGAAGTTTTAAAAGTACCTTTCCATTTAAGAGAGGGACACGTACTAAGCTGGACCTTGTATTATTTAAAGCTGTGATAAGTAAATTCAGCTCTAATCTTCTCATAGCCCAGTCTGACTAAATCTATTATTTTCTACATCTCCTAAATTTCAGTTTTCCTGCTACTAATCCCTACATTATACAAATAATTTCTGGGAAGAAAATCTCAGTGTGTTTAATTTGTGGCCCTATCTTTTTATTTTCAGAAGGCAGGTAATGGATACTAATGTGTTGAAACAGAGTTAGGAAAAACAAATAATGCTAAATCTACTGCAGTTTGACCACGGGGAAGTCATTTAATTTATCTTTAACTCAATTTGGATATCTGTTAAATAAGGTAATAAACTTTTTTAAACTACTAAGTTTTTAATTTATAGAAGTGTTAAAGTAGTTCCAAATTTATTTTTTGAGATATAAATCCAAAGTGTTATCATTATTTACCTAATCATATACAATATCTACTATTGGTCTTTAAGTTAATAAAGATGACAGTGTAGTGTTGTAGAGTAGAAAGATTTGGAGTTAATGAATTCAACTCTTTCACTTAGCTCTGTGAGTTTGGGCAAATTACACTTTTATGACTTTGGCTGCCTAGAATCTGACCTACCTTGTACGTCTGCAGAATTCGCAATGGTAGATGTTCTGTTGAACAATCTGTCTCCACAGAACCTGAAAAGAGCCAAAACCTGCTTGTCTTTCTGTCTCCCGCCAGTATCAAGGGCATTGGCCCAAAACCTGGGCTTCTCGAAGCAAGTGCTTCCAACTGAGACTCTGAACTTGGATTAAGTAAAATAGGCAGAGAGAGTGGAATTCATTTAGTCAATGGGAATTGCAGTAGAGCTACTCTTTTGATCAGGATGGAATTTCCAGGAGATTCCGTTTGGCTATTTCTACCAGGTGACTTTTATCATATTGCCAAAGTGCCAACTGAGGATTCAGCTGATTGTCAATATATCTATCTCATCTTTATATTGAGAAACTGAGAAAAAAATAAACAGGGGAAGAATTCAGGGTGTGATTTTATATCAAAATTGTAGATATCATCTGACCTCTCAAAAAATGTCATTCAAAAAAGTGGATTCAATGGTATTAAAGGTTCCAAACAATTCATTTTGCATTCAGAGTTAGTGCTGATTAAGTCCAAAAACATCTGTGTAATTTTTAGGCTGTCCTAGTCTAGAGGGTAGGTTAGAGGAATGTTTACACTAATGACCGGAAGCCATACTCTATTGCTCATCCTCAAGCATATTTGGGCTCCCCTCAAGTGATGCTGGATATGTAAAAGTGCAGCCATCGGATTACAGTAATTTTCTTCTCTTTATGAGAATCCTCTCCAGGCAAATGAACATACCAGAAACTACACTGAATGTAACCCAAAAGAAAACTAAATTTTTTAATGTGCTGACACTTGAATATCTTAAAATACCTTTGCAAATACTAAATAAGTGAATACCATTTAACTAAAAGATATTAAATCTTTTATTTTTTATTACCAAATACTCACTTTGAGGTATATACTGCATCAGGCCATTTTACAGTTGGAGAAATACGCAGTAAGTAGTAGGTAGCCTTAGGGAACACTATCTTTGAATTTAAAACTTATGAGTTTTTTAATTTAAAAATCAATCACTCTTTAAGTAAAATCCCAAAGGTACCAATACTAAGAAAGCATTTTAATTTCTTCCACTTTAGAATATTCAATAAATATTTGATTTCAGAATTTCACTACTTTTGAAACATATATTTTGAAAGGAAAATAAGATGGATAATATCACATTCAAATATATTTAATCTATGGATTATATTATGAAGAATCTCTTTAATCTAAAAATTATGTAAAGAAATTTTAACAATTGGGGCTTGAGATGAAACTATGATAATTAACAGAGTGGGTGGCATAGTGCTTGTCAAGTTGACCAATAGAGTAGAGTACAGAAGCCCAGAAACAGAAATATTCAAGTGTGGAAATTTGGTATATGCAGGGATGAGAAGAGACTCTTTAGTAAATGGAGCTAAAAAAAGTTATCAGTTATGAGAAAAGATAAATTTGACTTGTATATCATAATTTTAAAAAACAACTCTGAATTGAATAAGGATTGAAAATGTAAAAACTGGGGACGATGGCCAACTAAAAGCAGCTAGTGTTTGCTGCTCTCACGGAGAGAAATAGAAGAAGTGAGTGAATACAGCACCTTCAACTGAAACACCCAGGTGGATGCACTGGGATTCATCAAGAAAACAATTCAAGCCATGAAGAATGGAGAAAAGCAAGGCAGTACAACCACCAAGCCAGGGGAGGCTCCCCAGCTCAGGGAAGTGGTTAGTGAGTGAGCAACTCCGGACACTCATGCTTCTGCCATGGATCTTTGCACTCCTGTGTCAGGAGATCCTCTCATGGACCCACTCCACCAGAGCTTGCAGTCTGAAGCACAGAGCTACATGGAGTCTTAACAGAGCAACCCATTCAGGTACACATGAAGCCCTGGGAACTTTAGATGCCCAGGCTTCCCAGCAAAAGCAACTCTGGCAAAGTGGGAGGCTAGACCCTCATACATACCCCTTGGAAAGCAGCTGATTCCAGAAGGCTGAGCTTCTGCAGGCTCCACTTCCATGGCACTTCACAGGATTCGTTGACTTGGAACTCCAGTAAGCCCCTGGTAGCACCATCGCACCTCTCTGGGAGGGGTGGGCTGCCATCTTAGTTGTTTCTCAGCTTTAGCCATTGTTGCTTTCAGTGTAGATGCCCTGCGAAAAAGTGGCCAGACTGCTTTTTATGCAGGTCTCTGACCCTGCTTCTCCTCACTCAGTGGGAACACCTGACGGCTTACCAGCCCTCCTTGCTGGTGTTTTCCAGCTGGCAGTGGTTCTGAGTCTCTCTGGGATGGACATCTCAGCTGGGGGGATGGACCTCCATCTTTGCTCTTTCACAGCCTTAGCCATTGTTGCCTCAGGCTCTAGGGAGTCTGAGGAAACTACGGAATGAAGCACTCCCCAGCATAGCGCAGTCCTTCTGTAGTGAAGCAGCCAGACTGAGTTTTCACGCAAGACCTGGATCCTGTTTCTCTTTACTGGGCAGATCTCCAAACCGAGGACGACAGCCACCCCCATAGATGTGTTCAGGCCAGACATAGGTTCCTACCTCCCTGGGATGGAGCTCACAAAGAAAGGAGCAGGCTGCCATCTTTGTTGTTTTGCAGACTTCACTACTGATACCTCAAGTACTAGAAAACCTGAGGTAACTAGGGGCTGAAGTGGACCCTCAGCATACTGCAGCAGCCCTAAGGAAAAGTGGCCAGGCTGGTTGTTACGTGGGTCCCAAATTTTGCATGTTCTTACTGGGCAGGTCCTCCAGGATTGGGTCTCTAGCCACCCCCTGCTGGGACTATTGAGTGAGTAGCAGCTCTGCAACTCCCTGGGACAGATCTCCCAGTGAGAGGGGCAGGTCTTTGCTGCCTTGCAGCCCTCACTGTTGCTGCTTCTAGGCTCTGGGGAGTCCGTGAAGCCCAGCTGCTGGTCTGGAACCCCAGCACAGAGCACCCACCTCACAAAAAAAGTGGCCAGACTGTTCTTTATGCAGGTCCCAGTCCACACTTCTCATTAGGGAGGGCTGCCTGACCTAGGACTCCAGCACAACTGCCTTGCCCCTGCCTGATTACCTCAATTAGAAACAGCCCAGCAGTTAAAGGAATACGAACATGCAGAGATGAGAAAAAAACAACACAAGAACTCTGGCAACTCAAGTGGCCAGAGTGTCCTGTGTCCTCCAGACAACCACAGTAGTTCTCCAAAAAGGGTTCTTAAGCAGGTTGAGTTAGCTGAAATGACAGAAATAGAATTCAGAATATGGAGAGGAATAAAGATCATTGAGATTCAGAAGAACAGCAAAACCCAATCCAAGGAAACTAGCAATCAAAATAAGATGAAATAAGAGCCGACAAACAAAATAGCCAGTATAAAAAAGGAACTTAAATGTCACAATGCAATCACAAGTATTAACAGCAGAATAGACTAAGTGGAGATACGAATGTCAGAACTTGAAGAATGACTCTCTGAAATAAGACAGCCAAAAATAAAAAATAATAAAAAGCAATGAATAAAACCACTGAGAAGTATGGAATTATGTAAGGAAGCCAAATATACAAATCATTGTCATCTCTGAAAGGGACAGGGAGAAAGCAAAAAACTTGGAAAACATATTTTGGAATATTGTCATGAAAATTTCCCCAACCTCATGAGAGGCCAACAGTCAAATTCAGGAAAGACAGAGAAGCTCTGTAAGATTCTACACAAGAAAATAATCCCTGATATCCATAATCATCAGATTTTCCAAGGCTGAAATGAAAGAAAAAATATTAAAGGCAGCTAGAGACAAAGGGCAGGTCACTGACAAAAGGAACTCCTTCAGGCTAGTAACCAACCTTTCAGCAGAAGCCCTACTAGACTGAAGAGATTGGGGCCTATATGCAACATTCTTAAAGAAAAACAAACTTCAACCAAGAATTTCATATCTAGCCAAACTAAGCTTCCTCAGCAAAGGAGAAATAAGATCCTTTTCAGATAAGCAAATGCTGAGGGATTTTATTATCATAATACTCACCTTACAGGAGATCTTGAAAAGAACATTAAATATAAAAAAGAAAGACCAATACCAGCCAATACAAAAACACACTTTAACACACAGAACAGTGTCACTATAAAGCAGCCACAAGACAAGCTGGCATAGTACCCATTTAACAACATAATGACAGAATCAAATTCACACATATCAATACTAACCTTGAATGTAAATGGGCTAAATGCCCCATTTGAAAGGCAGACTGGCAAGCTGGATAAAAAAGCAAGACCCAATTGTATACCATCTTCAAGAGACCCATCTCACTTGCAATGACACCCATAAGCTCAAAATAAAGGATAGAGGAACAATCTACCAAGCAAATCAAAATCAGGAAAAGCAGGAGTTGCAATCATAATTTCTGAAAAAAAACAGACTTTGGGCGGCGTGCAGTGGCTCTCGCCTGTAATCCCAGCACTTTGGGAGGCCGAGGCAGGTGGATCACAAAGTCAGGAGATTGAGACCATCCTGGCCAACCTGGTTAAAACCGTCTCTACTAGAAATACAAAATTTAGTGGGGTGCAGGAGCACATGCCTGTAATCCTAGCTACTCGGGCGGCTGAGGTAGGAGAATCACTTGAACCAAGAAGTCAGAGATTGTAGTGAGCCAAGATCATGCCACTGCAATTCAGCCTGGCGACAGAGTGAGATTCCATATCAAAAAAGCAAACAAACAAAACCCATCAGACTTTAAACCAACAAAGATAAGAAAAAGCAAAAAGTGCATTATATAATGGTAAAGGGTTCAATTCAACAAGAAGATAAAGCAAGTTCTTAGAGACCTGCAAAGAGATTCAGACTCCCCACAATAATTATAGTGGAAAATTTCCACACTCAACTGACAGTATTAGATAGATCATTGAGACAGAAAATTAACAAAGATATTCAGGACCTAAACTCAACATTGGCCCAAATGGATCTGATAGACCACTACAGAACTCTCCACCCTAAAACAACAGAATATACATTTTTCTCATTGTCATGTGGCACATACTCTAAAATCAACAACACAATCAGACATAAAGCAATCATCAGAAATGCAAAATAACAGAAATCACACAAAATACACTTTTGGACAACAGCACAATTAAAATAGAAATCAAGACTAAAAAATACTGCTCACAAACATGCAATCACATGAAAATTAAGCAACCTGCTCCTGAATGAATTTTGAGGAAATAATGAAATTAAAGCAGAAATCAAGATGTTCTTTGAAACTAATGAGAACAAAGATATAATATACCAGAATCCCTTGGACACAGCTAAAGCCATGTTAAGAGGTAAATTTGTAGCACTAAACTCACATCAAAAAGTTAGAAAGATCTCAAATGAACAACCTAATATCACAACCAAAAGAGATAGAGAAGCAAGAGCAAACCAACCCCAAACCTAGCAAAAGACAATTAATAACCAAAATCAGAGCTGAATTGAAGGAGATCAAGACACAAAAAAAACACATTTAAGAGATCACATAATTCAGGAGTTGGTTTTTTGAAAAATGTAATAAGATAGGCCACTAGTTAGATTAATGAAGAAGAAATGAGAGGATATCCAGACAAACACAAATAGAAATGAAAAAGGGGATGTTCCCACTGATGTAACAGAAATACAAACAACCGTTACAGGCTAAAACTGATACCTGTTTGCAAACAAAGTAGCAAACCAAGAAGACATAGATAAATTCCTGGACACTTATACCCTTCCAAGGAAGAAATTGATTCCCTGAACAGACAAATAATGAGTTTCAAAATTTAATCAGTAACAAATAGCTTATCAACTAAAAAAAAAGTCCAGGACTAGACAAATTCACAGCCAAGTTCTACCAGATGTACAAAGAAGAACTTGGTATCATTCCTACGGAAACTATTCCAAAACATTGAGGAGGCAAGACTCTTCTTCAACTCATTTTACAAAGCCAGCATCATCCTGATACCAAAACTTGGGAATGACACAACCAAAAACAAACAAACGAAAAACTTCACACCAATATCCTTGATAAACTTTGATGCAAAAATTCTCAGCAAAATAATTGCAAACTGAAGCCAGTAGCACATCAAAAAGCTAATCCACCCTAATCAAATAGGCTTTATCTCTGGAATACAAGGTTGGTCTTCAACATATGCAAATCAATAAATGTGATTCATCACATAAACAACTAAAGACAAAAAACACATAATTATCTCAATAGCTCCAAGAAAGGCTTTTGATAAAATTCAACATCCTTTCATGTTAAAAACTTTCAATAAACTAGGTATTGAAGAATAATAATTCAATATAATAAGAGCCATCTATGAGAAACCCACAGCCAATATCATACTGAATGGGCAAAAGCTGGAAACATTCCTCTTGAAAAGCAGCACAAGACAAGAATGCCCACTGTCACCACTCCTATTCAACATAGTATTGGAAGCACTAGCAGGAGCAATCAGGGAAGAGAAAGAAATAAAGCATATCTAAATAGGAAGAGAGGAAGTCAAACTTTCTCTGGTTTGCAAATGATATGATACTGTATCTAGAATACCCCGTAATCTCAGCCCAAGAGTTTCTTGACCTTAGAAGCAACTTCAGCAAAGTTTCAAGATGCAAAATAAATATACAAAAATCACTAGCATTCATATACATCAACAACAGCCAAACCAAGAGCCAAATAAAGAACACAGTACCATTCACAATTGCCACAATAAAATAAAATACCTAGAAATACAGCTAACCAGGGAGGTGAAAGATATCTACAAAGTGAATGATAAAACACTGCTCACAGAAATCAGAGATGATGCAAACAAACAGAAAAATATTCCATGCTTATGGATGGGAAGAACAAATATCATTAAAATGGCCAAATTGCCCAAAGCAATTTACAGAGTCAATGCTATTGCTAACAAACTACCGAGAGCATTCTTTAAAGAACTAGAAAAAAACTATTTTAAAATTTATACAGAACCATAAAAGAGCCTGATTAGCCAAGGCAATCCTAAACAAAAATAATAAAGCTGGAGACATCATGTTACCTGACTTCAGACTATATTACAGGACTACAGTAACCAAAATAGCATGGTACTGGTGTAAAAACACATACAGACTAATGGAACAGAATGGAGAGCCCAGAAATGTGGCTGCACACCTATAACTATCTGATCTTTGACAAAACTAACAAAGGCAAGCAATGGGGAAAGAACTTTTTAGTCAATAAATGGTGCTCATATAACTGCCTAGACATAGGCAGAAGGTTGAAACTGGACCCCCTCCTTACACCATATACAAAAATCAAATGAAGATGCATTAAAACCTTAAATGTAAAACCCAAAATTATAAAATTCTGGAAGACAACCTAGACAATACCATTCTGGACCTAGAAAGTGGCAAAGATTTCATGACAAAGACACCAAAAACAATTGCAACTAAACAAAAGTGGACAAGTTGGACCTAATTAAATTTAAGACTTTCTGCACAGCAAAAGAAAGTATCAACAGAGTAAACAGAAAACCTACAGAATGGGAAAAAAGTATTTGCTAACTACATATCTCACAAAGATCTAGTATCCAGTATCTGTAAGGAATGTAAACAAATTTACAATTTAAAAAAACAAACAACCGCATTAAAAAGTGGGCAAAGGACATGAACAGACACTTTTCAAAAGAGGACACTTGTGGCCAACAAGCATACGGAAAAAAGCTCAATATCACCGATCTCTAGAGAAATGCAAGTCAAAACCACAAGACACTATCTTGTATCAGTCAGAATAGCTCTTATTAAAGAGGCAAAAATAGCAGATGCTGGTGAAGATGCAGAGAAAAGGGAACAATCTCTTATACACTGTCTTATATACTTACTTATGCATTCTCAGTGGGAGTGTAAATTAGTTCAACCATTGAGGAAAGCAGTGTAGTGATTCCTCAAAGAGCTAAAAACAGAATTACCATTTGATCCAGCAATTCCATTACTGGATATATACCCAAAGGAATATGAATTTTTCTACCATAAAGACACATGCATGTATATGTTTATTACAGCACTATTTACAACAGCAAAGACATGGATTCAATCTAACTGCCCATTTATGACAGATTGGACAAAGAAAATCTGTTGGATATACATCATAGAATATTATGCAGCCATAAAAAGAACAAGATGAGGTCCTTTCCTGGCACATGGATGGAACTAGAGGCCATCATTCTTTGCAAACTAATGCAGGAACAGAAGATCAAATATCACATGTTCTCACTTAATAAGTCAGAGCTAAATTATAACCACACATGGAAACATAGAGGAGAACAACAGACAGACAATGGGGCCTATTGGAGGTTGGAGGGTGGGAAGAGGGAGAGGATCAGAAAAAATAACTATTGGGGACTAGGCTTAGTGCCTGGGTGATGAAATAATCTGTACAACAAACCCCAATGACGCAATTTTACCTATTAACAAACCTTCACATGTACCCATGAACGTGAAAGTTTTAAAAAATTTTATAAAAATGTCAGCTCAAATTAAAGTATATAATATAAAATCAATAATTGGTGATGATTATATGAAGAGGAAATGTAAGTTTTACTTAGCAAATTAGGTAATGTCTTTAAATTTTTCTTTTTTCTTTTTAATTGTACTTTGGGCTCTGGGGTACATGTACACATCCTGCATCCTGCAGGATTGTTGCATAGGTACACATATGCCATGGTGGTTTGCTGTCTCCATCCTCCACCCACCCGTCACTTACATCAGGCATTTCTCCCAGTGTTATCCCTCCCCATCCTCCCTGCCTCCCACGCTGTCCCTCCCCTCCCCTCCACCTACCCCAGTAAGTGCTGTTCTCTTCCCTGTTCCCAAGTGTTTTCATTGTTCATCACCTGCCTATGAGTGAAAACATGTGTTTGCTTTTGGGTTCTTGTGTCAGTTTGCTGAGAATGATGGTTTCTAGATGCATCCATGTCCCTACAAAGGACACGAACTCATCATTTTTTATGGCTGCATAGTATTCCATGGTGTATATGTGCCACATTTTCCTTGTCCAGTCTATCATTGATGGGCATTTGGGTTGGTTCCAGGTCTTTGCTATCATAAACAATGCCGCAACAAATATATGTGTGCATGTGTCTTTATAATAGAACAATTTATAATCCTTTGGATATATACCCAGTAATGGGATTGCTGGGTCAAATGATATTTCTGTTTCTAGTTCCTTCAGGAATCACCCACTGTCTTCCACAATGGTTGAACTAATTTACACTCCCACCAACAGTGTAAGAGTGTTCCTATTTCTCCACATCCTCTCCAGCATCTGTTGTCTCGAGATTTTTTAATGATCGCCATTCTAACATGCATGAGATGGTATCTCAATGTGGTTTTGATTTGCATTTTTCTAATGACCAGTGATGATGAACATTTTTTCATATGTTTGTTGGCTGCATATATGTCTTCTTTTGAAAGTGTCTGTTCATATCCTTTGCCCACTTTTGAATGGGTTTGCTTTTTCTTGTAAATCTGCTTTAGTTCTCACTCTGTCACCCAGGCTAGAGTGCAGTGATGGGATTACAGCTTATTGCAAC
>CAUYLG010039262.1:0-23634 GCA_963573385.1 Cacajao melanocephalus | reverse complement strand
CCTGGTGAATCTGATGATTATGTGCCTTGGGGTTCCTCTTCTTGAGGAATATCTTCATGATGTTCTCTGTATTTCTTGGACTTGAATATTGGCCTGCCTTGCTAGGTTGGGGAAGTTCTCCTGGATAATATCCTGAAGAGTGTTTTCCAGCTTGGATTCATTCTCTCCATCACATTCAGGTACACCTATCAATCATTGATTAGATCTTTTCACATAATCCCATATTTCTTGGAGGCTTTGTTCATTTCTTTTTACTCTTTTTTCTCTAATCCTGCCTTCTCATTTTATTTCATTGAGTTGTTCTTCAATCTCTGATATCCTTTCTTCTGCTTGGTCAATTCACCTATTGAAACTTGTGTATGCTTCCTGAAGTTTTCGTGTTGTGTTTTTCAGCTGCATCAATTCATTTATATTCCTCTCTAAGCTGTTTATTCTCATTAGCTTTTTGTCAAAACCTTTTTTCAAGGTTCTTAGTTTCTTTGCGTTGTGTTAGAATATGTCCTTTTAGTTCAGAGACGTTTGTTATTACCCACCTTCTGGAGCCTGTTTCTGTCAATTCTTCAGACTCATTCTCCATCTAGCCTTGTTCCCTTGCTTGTGAGGAGTTGTGATCCCTTGGAGGAGGAGAGGTGTTCTGGTTTTGGGTGTTTGCAACCTTTTTGTGCTGGTTTCTTCCCATCTTTGTGGATTTATATACCTGTGGCCTTTGTAGTTGGCAGCTTTCAGATGGGGTCTCTGGACGTCCTTTTTGTTGATGATGAAGTTATTTCTTTCTGTTTCTTAATTTTCCTTCCACCAGTCAGGCCCCTCTGCTGTAGGACTGCTGGAGGTCCACTCTAGATGCTGCTTGCCTGGGGATCACCTGCAGCAGCTGCAGAACAGTAAGGGTTGCTGTCAGTTTCTTCTTCTGTTATCTTTGTCCCAGAAGGATACCTGCCATATGTCAGCATGAGCTCTCCTTTATGAGGTGTCTCTGGATATACAGGGGTCAGGGAGCTGCTTGAGGAGACAGTGTGTCCCTTATAGGAGCTAAAATGCTGAGCTGTGAGCTCCGTTGTTCTGTTCAGAGCTGCTCGGCAGGTATGTTTAAGTCTGCTGCAGTGGAACTCATAACTGCCTTTTTTTCCCAGGTGCTCTGTCCTGGGAAGGTGTGGCTTCATTTATAAGTTCCTGACATGCTTCTGCCTTTTTTAGAGATGCCCCACCCAGCGAGGAGGTAGCCTACTCACAGTCTGCCAGCAGAGGCATTGCTGAGCTGCTGTGGGCTCTGCCCAGCTGCTGTGTGAACTTCCTTGCAGTTTTGCTTATAGAGGTATAGTTAGAACTGCCTTGGTAATGGCAGTCTGCCTCAGTAATGGCCGACTGTCTTTGTAATGGTGGACTGTCTCTTTAATGTCGGACTGCCTTGGTAATGGCGGACTGCCTTAATGGTGGACTGCCTCAGCAATGGCAGACTGCCTTGGTAATGGTTGACACCCTTCCCCCGACAGAGCTCGAAGAGCTCGACCATCCCGGGTCCAGCTGTGCTTGCTGTGAAACTCTCAGTCCAGAGCGTTTCAGATTGCTGGTCTTTGTGGGGGTGGGACCAGCCAAGCCAGATCACCTGGCTCCCTGTTTTAGCCCACCTTTTTTTTTGAGTTGAACAGGCAGCTCTGTCTCCCAGGTGTTCCAGTTGCCATTGAAAGGGTGACCAGATTTGTGTGAGGTTTTGTGTGAAGACCCACTGTGGCTGCTGATACAGCTGCACTGGAGGCTCGTGGTGCTTTTTTGCACGGGAATCTCCTGGTCTGTGGGCAGTAAAAATTCATTTGGAAATGCGGTGATCACTCACCCTCTGCCTTTTTGCTGGGAACTGCAATCCAGAGCTGTTCCTATTCAGCCATGTTTGTCTCCAGGTGATCGCATTTTTAAGTATATAGATATGTCTTAAAATTTATCTAATAGATAGTTATATATTTATACAGATATTATATATAAAAATTATACATAAATTATATATCTCTATATATAAAAATTATAGATAGATAAATTTTAAAACATATCTATATACTTAAAAATGTGATCACCCTGTAACCTACTTTTACAACATAATAATACAGCATGGATATCACTCCATGTTAGTGCACACAGATCTACCATATTCTTCTAAACACTGCCAAGCAGAAGAGTTTCACAGGAAGCCACTAAGGCAAGAAGGGGACACCTAGTGCAGGGACTGGTTACTGTGGACTTGATCCTGAGAGCAATAGGAGATCCAGGGAAGACTTTAATCAGAGAAGTCATATGACCATATTTGCAGCAAAAGGACCATGATGGCTGCAGTGTGATGAATGGATGGAAAGGGGACAAGAGCAAGTTTGAGGAACAACCCAAAGTCATTGCCATTTCCGTTGCAAAAACAGATGGAAGCTTTGACCAGGGAGGTGGTGGTGGAGGTGGAGAGTAGTGGATGGATTCAAGATATATTTAAAAGATGGAATAGAAATCACCTGACCGTTGGCTGGTCATGAGTGTGGGGAAGAGAAAGGTGTGGAGAATGACTTGGAAGGTTCTGGCAGGTATGATGGACTAAAGAGGGATTTGTTTGCTAAGTGAGGAAATGACGGGGAATCTTGCTGGGGAAGGCAGTGACACCATGAATTCACTTTGATTCTTGAATTGGCAGCGCCTGTGGAGTATCCGAGTGAATATGTTCCACTCTGGAGTACAGCTCAGTGGTGTATTAGATGCAAATTTGTGGTGCAGGCTAAGGCAGTGATCCCCCCTCATGGAAAGACTAAACGAGAATGGGCCTGGGCCTTGGGAGAACTCCAGGACTTAAAGGCTGGGTGGAGGCAAATGAGGGAGGCTGAGAAAGAGAATCCAGAGAGAGGGAAAACTGTAGACTTGCAAGCTCCCTGTGGTTAGGGACCAGGTTTTTTTGTACTCACTATTTTACCTCTAAGGTTTAGCACAATTCCAGGAACATATATATATATATGTACACACACACACACACATACATATATACACACACACACACACACACATACACATATATACATTTGTATATTTTTGTATATGTATATATATGTGTATATTTTTGAGATGGAGTCTCACTCTGTTGCCAGGCTGGAGTGCAGTGGTGTGGTCTCAGGTCACTGCAATCTCCACCTCCTGGGTTCAAGCAATTTTCCTGCTTCACCCTCCCGAGTAGCTGGGACTACAGGTGTGTTTCACCATACCAGGCTAATTTTTGTATTTTTACTAGAGACGGGGTTTCACCATGCTGGCCAGGATGGTCTACATCTGTTGACCTCATGATCTGCCTGCCTTGGCCTCCCCAAGTGCTGGGGTTACAGGAGTGAGCCACCACGCCTGGTCCAGGAACGTATATTTTTAACTAATAAATGAATGGAACTATGGGGTCATGTAAGCCAAAGCAAGAAAGGTGTGGCAAGCATGACACATACTGAAAAGTGGTCCTGAACTAGTGATGTGGGAGTCATTATCAACTTTAGCAGAAGCAGCTTAGCAGAGATGGTAGGGTCAAAGGTAGTCGGAGCAGATAATACCAATTTCTATCCCCACCACCACGTGTGTGAAGTGCCATTTTGCTTGCATCCTCACCAATGGTAGGTATTACCAATCTTGCTGATTTGAAAGGCAAAAATATGTGTTATTTGACCTTGAATTTCTCTAAGGACTTAAGCATTTTGGGTTTTTTTTGGGGGGGGAGATGGGGAGTAAATTACTTATTTATATATATTTCTTGCTTTTTTATTCTGATGTTTTATTTTTTTTCCTTTCTTTAGTTTAAACAGCTTTATGTATAGTAAGGAGTGTAAGTCTGTCATCCAGGTGATAAACAGTTCCCTGTACTCTCATTTGTCTATTCAGTTCAATTCGTTTATGATATCTGTTACAGGAAAAACGTTTTAGTTTTTTAAACTCAAATTTATTTCTCTAACTTTTAAAGTGAGCATTACATTCACATAATTCAACAATTGAAAAAACAACACAAGAGTTCTGAAATGGAAAATCTCGTTCCTACCCCTGTGCCCATCCATCCAGCTCCTGTGCCCCCTCAATCAATGGTGACAGATACCACTATTTTTAGTGGCTTATGCACTTTCCAGAGTTTACTTTTGTGTACAGACACAAATATAAATATCAATGTCTCTTTTTCCTCTTTTTATATGCATAAAAGTTTGAAGACTATACACACATTCTATACCTTGGTGTTTTTCATGTAATAGCATATTTTGGAGTCCTTTCTATTTCAGAACATTGTGATCTTTATCACTATTATAGCTGTAGAATATCTTGATAAGAATGCTTTGTACTTTTTAAATGATAAAAAATAACTTCTCATATTTCTTATGTTTTGATAGTTTCAATTTTTACATTTATTCATATGATCAGTCTGGCAACTGTTTTCACAAAGGTTGAATCAAACATTCATTTTTTAAAAAATAGTGATCCAGTTGTCTCAGTGGTTCTTCTTGGATAATCCACCTTTTCCCCATTGATTTGAAATGCCATTTTACCCTATAATAAAATTTTATAAACACCCATGGCTAATTCCAAAAAAATGTCTATTATGTTCTACGGATTGATTTGTCTGGGCCAGAACAGTACTGCACTGTTTTAATCTCACCAGTAGTATTTAAGTGTATTTTGTTAACAGGTGAGGCAAATACCCTTTCTTCTTCATTATTTTCAAATATTTCTTTGTTATTATATTTTCAAACATTTCTTCATCTTTTACTTTATGGGTGAACTTTATAACTAATTAATCAAGTTCAAAAAAACTTGTTAAAATGTTGATTGACATTGCACTACATGTACAGATAAACTTGGGGATAAATATCTTCAAATATTGGCTTTCCATTTGGAGCATCAAATGCTGTCTCTAGTGATTAAACTCTTATATGATTTTCTGTCAAGTGTTTGTAATTTCCTTTTTTTCTTTACATCTTTTATATTTTTAAAGTTAATTTCTACATATTTTATGTATTTTTTTGTTGCCTCTTTTTCTCCTCAGTATATCTAATTGATTTTTTCTTGAATAAAGTTTGCTACTGATTTTATAAATTTATCTATTTTTGTTTTGTTTTAGCTTTTATTGTAGAAAATTCCAAACACACATAGACCTAAGGGAAGATATGATAAATCTCCATGCTCCAACCACCCAGCCCAGCACCCATCACCCTGAAGCCAGTCCCACACCATCTATGTCCTGTGCGTGTCTCCCACAAACTCCAAGTTATTTTGAAGCAATGACTAGATGTATTTCAGTATAAATTTCTAAAAGACATGGACTCTTTCTTAAAAAGCATAACTACAATACCATTCTAACACTTTTAAGTAATGCTAACAACAATCCTTTCATTTCATTAAATATCCAGGGTTCACATTTCCCAAATATCTTTAAATTATTTTTTAGCAGTCCCTTTAAATAAAAATATAAATAAATTCCATGCATTGTAATTATTTGATGTCTCATAATGTTTTTTAACCTACCGGCTCATCCTCCCTTTTTTTGCTTATTGTTATTGTTGAAGAACTCAGGTCTTTTTTTCTCTAGAGTTCCCCATACTCTGTTTTTTTCTATTTGAATTCAGTGGTGTCATTTAACATGTTCATCTGTTACCCGTGCTCCTTCCAGTCCTATTATCAAGGTCTCGCTAGTCATTTTGGTTGGTTGTAGCTTGTTCTCCTGTGGATTTCCAAGAAAGGCTCATGGAAACATATTCTCTGAGTTCTTGCATGTCCATAGTAGCTTCTCTGCAGACTTCCTGTTTGAAAGTCAGTTTGCCTGAATGTAAAGTTCTTGGCAATTGTGAGGCTCTTCCATTCTCAAGGCTGACAGACACCATATTATCTCCCTCTGCTTGCTTCTGCAGGGCTGCTAATACCACATGGATCTTGTGGCTGTCTGTATTTGTCCCCGCATGTTCCTGTTTGAGGATCTTGGGAATGTCATCTCCTCTCATTTTGTTGTAGATGCTATCTGTGGATTTTTGGTTTTGTGATCCTATTTTTTGTTTTTATGGCGGATTCAGGAAGATTAAAGAACTCTAAAATTATCTCTTAACTCAACAACTTACCAAAATGTATGGTTTTTAAAAGTTTTCCAGCTAACTCCTATGAGTTTTTCTAGCTGGAAAAATCCTACCATCTGTTTTTTATTTTATTTTTTATTCCTGAGAGTTCTTTCTTGTTCTCATATTGTTCCTTTGCTGATTCAGTTTTGCCTTCCCAAACTTCTCAAATCTCACTGAGGATTCAAAGTGGAATATTTAAGAAGTTCTGTCCTTTTTGGCTTTAATTTCATTTTGGTGGGAGCCAATTATTCAGCTTACTCAAATATTTTATTTTGTGTTTGTATTCTTACAGTTAAAATCTACCTTGATTAGTGTGGGAAGATTGTGTAGTTTCAGCTAGCAATTATGTGGATCATAGTCGGACTTCCTGGTGGCTGTCTTTCCCTTCCATCTGCTCAGCCGGAGTAGATGTCTTCCATGGTCCGTGGTCTAACTCCTCCTCAGAGTGGATGGGCTATAAGAACAGCTCTATAGCGGGCTTACCTTTGGAATATACTGGCTGGGAACAGTGTAGGAGATCGCCTGTGTAGTCACAGGAGTCCATTTAAATGCAATTGATGGCGTTTATAATTGTTTCTCATTGATTATGCACAGTGTTGACTCAATAGTCATTTCTCCATGATTGCTGTTCTCTCCTTTCTCTCTCAAGACAACATTTTGGAAGGAATGTGAATGACAGTGATAACATATTAGAAGTCATCTTGAATTTGCTTTAACAAACGTGGGCAAAATAAAAAGTGAATTATTTAAAAGCTCAAGTACTTTATTAGTCAAAGGTAATAAATCATATGTGATGCACCTCAGAATTGATATCGACAAGCCAAGTGCCTCAAAATCTCAGCATCTTGGGTGAAAATCATGGATTTGGTATAACATAATCCATTGTGCATGACACATGATATGCACTGTTGCAATAACAGAAATGCTGTCCACTAAAGGAACTTTGAGATTCTTCTGTTGATGCTAGCTCTGGCGAACCTTCAGTAACAGTTACAAGTTGCAATATTTGTGTTGACTTATTTAACAATATTAGTTGATTTACTCTGAGTTTGATCAAATACAATAATCATCACATCCTCCTGTTTAGTCGTGCTATGTACACAGGGAGAGCTGTACTATGAGAAAACATTTTCATACACCACATTTAATGCCTTTTGTGATGAAGACACTTTTAAGGACAGAGCTCATTTAAGTGAATATGCCACATTTGATGACAATGAAGTTTGTTCATGGTTGAATTAATAAGTTCCTAGATGGTTGCAAAAATTCTCTCCGTTTTGACTTACTATAATATCCTCAAATTATGATCCACATTATTTACAGTATTTAGATACCAAGGTAGAAATGGGATTTGAATATATTTCAGTGGAGGTTCTCAAAGCAAAGTAGAAAATCGCTTCATAGGCAAAGATGGAGGAGAGGAGTGTGCCCGTCGTCCTCCCAGGTAACAAACCGGTATTCAAGTGGTGCATGAGAAAGACAGATTCTGATCATGATCCTTTTCTCCCCGGTTTTTCAAATTTGCCTTCTCTGGAAAGGCTGCTGAAAGAGGACATTTTATTTGCCTTTAAACCAGACAGAACACCAAGTGTTGTCAAAGATGGTTCTGCTCCTGAATCATTAAAGGCCAGTGGAGGAGCGGCAATGAAATATGCCACTTTTTGACATTCCATAACATTGCCCTTCACCGCAGCTGCCAAAAGTGAGCAGCTGCTTCTTACTTCCCCTGCCATTTCCTAGCTCTGCTGGAAGAGGTCAGCTCTGTTTTCTCGTTACTAGTCTTTCACTGGCTGGGCATCTGGATTCATAGTCCTGGTATCTTAATTCAATATTTCCTATACTTCATAAATGACATGGTGGGTAGATTGAGCAACCTACAGCAATACCTTTTTCTGGTGTGGCCCCAGTGAGCCAGGCCCAGAGGCTGAACCCCAGAAATCCAGCCCAGTTGATTCAAGAACCATTGTATGTTTCTGTTGAGCTAGGAGGTAGGGGTGCTCTTGAGGACACAGAGAGAGGAGGGAGGTGAGGAAATCGGGATCTGCTCTCTGTTCCTGCTTCTCACTTGCCAACATTTGATGGAAGTAATGCACCTGACAATGAGGAATACATAGATGGCTCTCCTATCTTCGGCTGCAGCAGAATCTGATGTTCTATAGCAGTGAGAAGATTTCTCTTGGGGGTTTTCTAGTTCCATCCATTGCCTCTGTAAATATGCATAAACAAACTCAAGATTAGAAATTCCCATTTAGATAATTTGAATTAAATAACAGGAATGCAATACCCAACTAGGCATCAGATGCCTGCATAAAACCAACATTGAGGTGTTGACCAGGGGCCTTTGTAGACTGTGGTGGTCCTACATCAGATTATAGGACCACTCTGCAGACAGAGGCTCTGTCTAGGGTGGGGCTAAGGGATACAGGGCCATAGCGGGGGTCTGGATGTAGACTCAAGTACACTGGGATGGATCCAGATCATTGCTGGAAAGACTGTAATGCTTCTGCGTGTTATTTTCTCACCCCCGGCTGGTATTTGGAATTCTGCCTCTAGACAGCCATTCTTTTAGCTTAGGCTGACACCTCATTAAGCTGTGATTGTGCATATGAAGATGAATTGGTCAGAATTTTCTCCTGAAAGAAGTTTTTTAGGGGCAAGGGAATTGAGGAATAAGATTGAGAAGTACTTGATGTGGATGAAGGTGGGAAGTCAGCTTGAGGGGAGGGATGGGAAAGAAAAAGGGAAAAGAGAATGGGCACCATGAAATAGGAAAGACCCACAGAATATGAGCAACAGTAACACCAGAGATAGAGCCCCTGTGTTACCTGAGGATCCAAAGTACGGTTTGCCCAAACAATTGTGTAAGAAATTGTGATGATTCATAACCCTTATCTGGTTCTAAGAGACACTGCATGCAGAGAAAGAACCACACATCTCAGATATTCTGGACCACTTAAACATCTTCATGTTTCTGGATTGATGTCTGTTACCACTGAAAAATCTCAGAAACACTGCTGTTTTTGTTTCTGAATATATCTGAGACCCTTGGGACTCAAAAGTGTGTTCTGTGGATCTGCGGCATTGGCATCATCCAGAAGCTTGCTAGAAATGTCGAATCTCCAGTCCCACCAGAGGCCTGGCGAAAGCAGACTAACACAATCTCCAGTTTGTGAATCATGGTTCTAGAGCACCTCTTATAATTGGCTGCACGAAAATGATTTGTCAGAGCAGGACAAAGTGACCTTTGTAGAGACACCCAGAGGAGGTTGCATTTTCTCATTACCAGAGCTGAACTCCTCCTTGACGTGGCCCTGCGTGGGAACCGGCTAATGTTCATTTAGTACACATCTGCCTCACTGGGAAAAAAGGATTAAGAGCTTTGAAAGGGAAATAACATCACAATATGTCTGCCACTGAAACTCTTTAGTCCTTGGATAAAGATACTTCATTCTAAACCCTAGAGCGATACCAAACACGTGTTTGTGATTTTTTTCTTGTTGTTATGACTGAGCCCACGCGGCAGCTGGAGTTTCATATGCACTCTTCCAGCCCGGGAAGGATGCAGACAACCTCTGCAGCCTCGCCAGCCAAGGGAAGCAGATCTGAGAACTAACCCATCCCTCTCACTGGCTCCTTAAAATAGTTTAGGAGTCAGACCGTCATGATGATATTGATCGCATTAGTTGAGTACTGTTAGATTCCCAAGTTAATGCAGTGTATTGAAGAACTCTGTCTTCATATAAAATGCAGGCAATCTTCAAAAACATATAAGTCATTCTTCGTATTTAAGAAGTCACATACCTTGCATCTTTAAAATCATGTAGGGACTCAAGCTCTCTTATTCACTGTTGAAGAATTAAAAAAAAAAGGACTGATTAAGGAATTCATATAGTGGTCAGTATCATCAATCATATATTGAAAGATTTCAACCTTCCATTTAAGAAACTACTATCTTTTAAATTAAGAAAATGCCTAAGAGAGCCCTTCCTTGTGAGGAAAAAAAAGAACTCGAAGACAGTGCTTCAAGGTTTTGCCCTGAAGTATTTTTCCCTATGGTATTTAGCTGCTAAAGTGGATGAAATCCTCAACACGAAGACTTTCTCACTAAGAGGTGGAAGACATGAATCAAGAGACCTGATCACCCAAGCCTCAACACCCTATGGCTAAAGTGGTCCTCTGGTTTGCCCCAAGACAGCCCAGGTTTATGCTTCTTATCCTGGCATGATTATTACTAACTCCCTCCTCCCTCATTTGACATGGACCTTAAATTGTTAGATTTACAAAAGTGCCAACTGTGTAGGCTATGAAAAGTCATCAGATGATCATCTACATATGGCTTATCATCTGAATCCCTGCTCATTACTGGGGCCCATGTGGCCCTTCGGGAGCTGACCCTGCCTACCATTCCAGTGTCACTTCCAGCATTCTCCAGTGCACTCTGTGTTCCAACTCTGCTGAACTACCGGGTTCCCAGAATGTGACATGTTTGATTTCTCTGTGGTTTGTATGCGGCGGTTCTCTCTGCTGTTGGGAATTCATTTTCCCCACAGTCTGCTCAGCCAACTCTTCTCCCAGGCTCTTCTCATACTAGCCCTTAGTAAAATCTCACCTGGAAGCCTCCATTCTTTGGTGCCTTGTAGAGCTTTGACTCACTGCTGACTGTGTGTGGATTGTACCATCAGGCCCACTATGCGTTATGCCCAGTGCAAGTTTGTACAAGGGAGAAAGAGAAAGAGGTAGGAAAAAGAAAGGAAGGAAAGAAGAAAGAAAAGAAACATAGAGAGAAGGAATAAAGTAGGCATTATCACTGTAGAGTCAATAGTTGCTAAAAGGGAAACTGGAATTTGGGAGTAACTTTTGCATAAGACTGTGAGATTTCTCTAATTCTCTGTTCATATTTATTTTCCTCTTGTCTTTTCCTCATTGGTTATAATACAGCTTCAAATGTCTTGTGCACTTCTTGAGACAGGCTAGGTGGGGGAAGCAATGAGATTGCATATTCTGCAATACTGCAGGGAGAAGAGTCTGGTTGGAAAGACTCAGTGAAGGTCCTTTTAAGACAGGAGCAGAAATTCCAATCCTGGAGCGATGGAGAAAATAAAAAGCATGGCAGGGGATAGCCTGGGATCACAAAGTGTCCCAGGGGTGTCTACACTGGCAGAAGATCCTGTATACTGTCATCTGGTTCAATTTCAAAGTAATAGCTACATTTATTATAATACTATTTAGGCAAGGACAGAAATCAGTACAAAGGAGTTTCTATTCCATGAGGATCTCATTAAAAGGTGGATGCTTATGAAGAGAAGATCTTAAGATGTCAGTGTATTTGGCCAAATAGGCTTCATCACTTCTTCAGGCAGTTTCTAAAGTGTGGTCCATGGATCACCTGCACCAGATGATGCTAGTGGCTTGTTAAAACACAGATTCTTGGGCCCTTTCCCAGACCCGCTGAACCAGAATCTCAGGGAGCAGGTGTGGACTCCAGGTTTTCCACAGCTCATAGGGGGTTCCTGTATTTACTACACTGTGAGAACCACTGCCCAGGGAGGGGTTGGTGGCTTTTCCTCACTATATTCTACCTTGGACAGGAGTGAACTCCATGGGAGAGTCAACATTTTCACACAATGGTTAAGTTGTAGAGCTAAAATGCCCCATATTACTGCCTGAGCCTCCCCTGGGAAACTTGGGCAGAGGGGGTGGGCCTCACCTCCAGTCATGTTTCTTTTGCCAAGGATGATCCACAAGATTCCATATTAATGACAGGGATGGCTGAGAGGCTCTAGAAAATTCCTCTTCCATGTTTCTTTGCAGCAGAGGTGGGGATGAGATTGCAATCAGCCTGACATCTTTGCAAATTTCTTGCATCAAGGAGACAGGCATCTGATTTCCCAGCTGGCTTACTTTGGCTGTGTTGGAACTTTTATAACAAGCTCTGTCCAGTTTCTAAAAATTTGTGGAAGGTCAACATAGTGGGTCTTTGTACTTACTGGCCAGGAGATGAGATGCAGATCAGCGCAAGGGAAAGGCAAAGTCTCCTTAGGGAAATGAAGCACTGACATTTTCAGTGTTACAGCAGAGAAGACTCTTAGACTGCAATGGTAGCCATTTTCCAGCTGTCCAGCTGTCCCTCAGTGTCACATACACATTACACTGAAGTGTGTGGCATTTTGGAAACTATTAATATTTCTAAATTGCCTTTTCCTATCATTTAAAATCATTTTCTATTCCACAGAATCCGTAAGTCTGTTACTATTCCAAAATGTTGGGAATCCACCTAAGAGCTTTGATTACCAGCTTATTTGGGAGCATATGTGTATTTCCTATGGAATCTTTGTATTCCTTAAGAACAAATTATTCAGGATAATAATTTCTGTATTACTTAAGTCATCTCTATAATGTTGCTTTTAAGCCAATGCTTCTTAACTTGCCTGATGTCTTGAATTGCTCAACTTTTTGAGCATGGATACTGTGCTCGAATTCCTGTTTTTAAAAATTACATTTGATTTGCTCAGATAGCACACAATGCAGAAAGTTTATTTTCAGTTTGGGAACTGCAGAGTCTGGATTGCTCAGATGTTTCCAACAAATTAATCAGTCAAATGTCCCTTTACTTTGTGTGTACACTATCCTCCTAAGACCCCAGACGGTATATTTGTGGAGTGAATTTGAATAATCCTGTTAAACATGGATGACTGGAAGGGCATTTTGCTTGCTACTAGTGCAAACCAGAGAAGACTCACCTGATGTGAAGAATCATCTGGTGTTAAGGCTTATATTCTGGTGTTGATAGCCACTTAAAGGGTGTTAAATTAACTATTTCAAAGGCGAGGTTCATCAAATTCACTTTGATCCAGTAGAGGGCACTGTATCTCTGTCCTTATGCATACGTTTATCTGTATATTACATAGTATTAAATATGCCCTATATTACAATATATTACTATAATGCAATATAGTCTATTTGCCTATTTAAAACTCCTTTGGAAATTTACCTTTTGTCTTCCCCAAAGGACAAGAGATTGTAATAATCCCAAAGGATGAGAGATTATGTGTGATAGAGCATTTAAATTTGATTCAAGTACCCACTGCTATATATTTATCAGTCTGTATCAACACACGTGTGGAGTAAGCAAAGCAGGGATTTTTTTTTTCTTTAAAAAGCAACACTGCTTTTGAAGACTCTGGCTTTTCAGGGAAGGTATTACTGCATTTTTCCCTCTCCAGGAGAAGTATGAATTTCTTGAAAACGACTTTGATAGCTCAAATTCCAGAATCCAGAATTCCGATTTTAAGTTGTTTTCTGTTGTGCTTGCCCCAAGCACCCAGCTGGGGTCGCCCGGGAAGGTCAGCTCGCGGCGTGGGGCGATAGTTTCGGTGTCCAGGGAGGCAGGCGCCTCCCAGGCGCCTGGGGGCGCAGTCCGGGGAAACCTGCTTCTGCGCGCGGTGGTCCTGCTTCAGTTCCCCATGCGGTCCGGCGATTTCGAACGGCCTCTAGAAAGCCTGGTGCGATGTGGCGGTGGGAAGACCTCTTCCTGCCCTGGCTCGCGCTCCTGGCGTCGGGGATCGTCGCCTGCTGTTCCACCTTCTCAATCCTTCATGTTCAAATACGCCCCGCAGACAAGCAAGTCGGAGCGACCGAGTATTAAACACAGCAAAACAGTTCGTTAGAGCTGAGAAATCCGGCTTTAAACCTAACACAGAGCAATGAGGCTTTGCAATGCAGGATTAATTTGCCTGCAGTGACCACAGAAGGGAAACATCCTTTTTGTCCAATTAACCTGGAACAGGCATTACTCTCCTCATGGTAAACATGATGACTTCTGGAGAACGGGATCTAATTATTGAAGTTTTTGGAATTTCAGCCCAAATGGAAAGTGAATGTGTCCTTCTCTGCCTCTATTAAAAGGGAGCTTGCTTTTTTAATTCTTCTGGAAGAGCTTATTAATTCCTGTTAGAGAATCTGCTGCTGCACTAAGGACTTTAAACCATGACACTTTCTGAAAGGGTAACAAGATAAAGGAACGTGTTGGATGTCATCCGTCTCCGTATAGTTCTAAAGTTTTAGTAATCAGAGTGCCGTGCAGAAGGCCTGGAAGTGAGGGAGAAGAGGCAGGCTGGCCTCCACAAGATTGCAGTTAGTCCAGAAAGTCTGCAGAAGAATAATTTTCATGCCTCCTTACATGTTAACAACAACAACAACAAAAAAGCAATTCCTTTTCATTTCTTCTTACTTTATCTGGAAGAAAGGCTCAATTAGCTATTACTACATCTTTAACTGCTAATATCACTAACACTTATTTAATTATAGAGGCTCTGGGCAAATAAATATGTATTAAATGAATGAGCTGGTTTTCCACCTCTGTGCCTTTGCTGAGGCTGTTCTGCTGCCTTGGACATGGTTTCCCCTTGGCTGGGCCAGACCAAATCCTGTTTATCTTTCTGCACTGCACCTATAAGAGGTTTTATAAAAAGAAATAACAACCCCACGTTGGCAAGGGTGTGGTGAAAAGGACACCTTGTCTGTCACCGGATGGAAGGTACTTGGTTTTACTTTTCTGAAAAACAATGTACCTTATGAATGACTCTTCAGTAAACTTATCATAATAAGGTGAGTGAAGATTTAGGGATCAGTGTGTTTGTTGAAATGTTATTTTTTGTGTTGGATCTTGGCTAGACTACACAAGGAGAGGAATAGAACTCAACCTAGATAAGCAAGCCTTGTCTGGCCATCTGTTTACATGTAATTAAATGGAAACTGAGATGCTTCTTGGAAGACAAGTGAGGTTGAAATTAAAGAAAATTATTATGAAAAATTTTAAACACACACACAAATAGAGTAATAGAATAACCTTTCATATTCCTGTCACCCAGATTTAACAAGTATCACAATTTTGCAACATTTACTTGTATCCCTTCAGTTTCTTTGCTGAAATATTTTAAAGCAAAGCCCTTTTCTCATGGCATCTCATCTTTACATACTTCAGTAAGCATCTTTTAAAAATATTAACACTTTCTTATGTCTGCAATGCCATTATTTACACCTAAAAAATTTAACATTTTCTTAGTATCATTTACTATTTTGTTTTTAATAAAAGTTTAATTTTTATGGGGGTAGTATAGTAAGAATCCAAACAAGATCCTTCCATTACATTTGGCTGTTGGGGCTGAAAGGATTTTTGGTTTTTTTGTTTTAAATTTTTTTTTATTTCCATAGGTTTTTGGGAAGCAGGTGGTGTTTGGTTACATGAATAAGTTGTTTAGTGGTGATTTCTGAGATTTTGGTGCACTCATTATCCAAGCAGTGTACCCTGTACCCAGTGTGTAGTCTTTTATCCCTCACCACTTTCCACTCTTTCCCCCAATTCCCCAAAGTCCAACATATCATTTTTATGCCTTTGCATCACCTTTGCGTCCTCTTAGCTACCACATGTGAGTGACAGCATGTGATGTTTGGTTTTCCATTCCTGAGTTACTTCACTTAGTATAATAGTCTCCATTCCATCCAGGTTGATGCAAATGCGATTATTTCATTCCTATGTATGGCCGAGTAGTTTTCCATGGTACATGTTTTCATTTTCTTTATTCTCTTATTGATTTATGGGATTTTGGGCTGATTCCATATTTTTGCAATTGCAAATTATGCTGCTATAAACATGCGTGTGCAAGTGTCTTTTTCATAGAATGACTTCTTTTCCTCTTGGTAGATACCTAGTAGTGGGATTGCTGAATCAAATGTTAGATCTACTTTTAATTTTATTTATTTATTTATTTATTTATTTATTTATTTATTTATTTGAGATGGAGTATCACTCTGTCACCAGGCTGGAGTGCAGTGGCATGATCTCAGCTCACTGCAAACTCCGCCTCCCGAGTTCAAGCAATTCTCCTGCCTCAGCCTCCCGAGTGGCTAGGACTAGAGGCAAGTGCCACCACACCCAGCTAATTTTGGTATTTTTAGTAGAGACAGGGTTTCACCATGTTGGCCAGGATGGTCTCAATCTCTTGACCTCATGATCTGCCTGCTTCAGCCTCCCAAAGTGTTGGGATTACAGGTGTG
This sequence comes from Cacajao melanocephalus, assembly GCA_963573385.1. NCBI lineage: Eukaryota > Metazoa > Chordata > Mammalia > Primates > Pitheciidae > Cacajao > Cacajao melanocephalus. Next base: position 7,489 of record CAUYLG010039262.1, on the reverse strand, counting down.
AGCCACAGTGCCTGGCCTACTTTTAATTCTTTAAGTAATCTCCACACTGTTTTCTATAGTGGTTGTACTAGTTTACGTTCCTACAAACAGTGTAAAAGTGTTCCCCTTTCACTGCATCCACGCCAACATCTATTCTTTTCTGATGTCTTGATTATGGCCATTCTTGCAGGAGTGAGGTGGTATCACATTACAGTTTTTTTGCTTTGCAGTTCCCTGATAATTAGCAATGTTGAACATTTTCCATATGCTTGTTGGCCATTATTTTGTCTTCTTTTGAGAATTATCTATTGATGTTCTTAGTCTACTTTTTGATGGAATTGTTTGGTTTTTTTTCTTGCTGATTTGAGTTCTTTGTAGATTCTGGATGTACTAACATCCAGAGTAAGAGTTCTACCACTCTTACTTTTGACAGTTTCAGTGGATATATAATTATAAGTTTGCACACAAAATTTTAGGTTGACTCAAAAATATCATTCCACTGTGTTCTACCATCCATGAGTCCACCTGTCTTTCTTTGTAAGTAAACTGTCCTTTTTTATTCAGCTGCTTCTACAATCTTCTCTTTGTCTTTGATGCACTGTAGTTTCACAACAATGTGCCTAGATATTCATTTCTTTTTATTTATCCAGCTTAAGAGTATTTAATCATTCTAAATATGAAAGTTAGAGTTTCAACAGTTCTGGAAAATTCTCAGTTATAGTTTCTGTGAATATTGGTCTAAGTATAACCAATTTTTTATCTCTTCTAGAATTTCAATTGGATATAAGATAGATCTTATAATTTTATCCTCTGTATCTCTTAATTTCTGTATTTATTTTTATCTCTTCGTCTTCATAGAGTGCACTCTGGAAGTGGTTCGTTGGACCACTCCTAGTTCAGTAGCTCTATTTTCAGCTGTGTCCATGCTTTTGTTTTAGTCATCCTTGAGTTTTATATTTCTAGTTGTTCTACTGCATTACTTTTCAAGTCTTTGGTTGTTATTAAGCTTTTATATTTCTTGCTCCTATTTTAAGATGCAATTTTATTTCTTGTTACATATTGAACATACTAATTTTATGCTCAGAAGTATTTGTGATTCTGAGTTGGATGTCTTTTTTTTTTTTTTCCTGCTGGCTCTCACTCATGGTGCTTATTCTCCATGTATGTTTCTGATGAATGATGTTGAACACAAATTAATTTCCTTGAAATTTTACTTTTGAAAATGCTTGGAGACATGCCTTGAGATTACAGTCTTTCACAGAGGATTTTCATGTCTTTCTGCTAGCTCTTTGGGGGCACTCATTATCCTAGACTATAGTAAATTAAATAATCCACTTGACAGTTTTTAGGATTGTACAGGTAGTGTGAACCTGGGACCCAAACTTATACGAGGACAAACTTGTTACAAATTCTCAGAGTAATTTGTTTTACCTTCTATCAAGTATAAGAATCAAGAGAAGAAAGTTTCCAGCTGAAGGTTTATCTCTTGTTTACCTGTATAGTGAACCTCTAGGCCTTTGAGGGTTCTAGCTTTTTGTGGAGGATTTTCTATTTGGTTTGGCCCTGGCTTTTACCTGTGGTCCATGTAGCTCTAAAAAAAGAGTTATAATATTACTAGAGGTTGTTTGAAGGTCTCTAGAGTTTTACCACAGCAAAAATCAGTTTGGGTGCTCTTTTCATCTATGGCTCTCAATTCACATTTTTTTCTTTGAAGTTCCTTACTTTTTTGGCTAGTTTAGCAACAAACCTAATATGATGTTTCTTATATTTTACTGAGCTTTTATATTATTTACCTTTATATGGCTTTATGATAAAACATTTGGCAGTATCTATCAAAACAAAAATCTATATGTTCTTTGAATCAGCAATTCTGCTTTTAGAAATTTATTTGGCAGAAATACACATATGTAAAAATATATGCATATCTTTTTGTTCACTGATGCATTATTTATAATAGTGAAAAACTGTGAGTGTTCATTAATGACCACTCCATGCTATGAAGTAATACTGAGTGGTCATTTAAAAGAATGCATAGACATATGTACTGGCATAGGATGATCACCAAATTTATTGTTAGGTAGAAAAACACAAAGAAGAATGCTGCTTAGCTCTTCAGCATACCTTTTTATTTTTATATTTTATTTTTGATATCTCAAAAAATTCTTAGCAGAAGTGGTCATTACAGCAGTATATGCAAAAATAATAAAATATAGTAAAAATGTGCTCTGCTAAATGCCTTTCATCTCTTAATTTCAAAGAGCATATGTTATCATAACATCAAACCATTAATAGACTAAGCATTTGTTATAGGCATAAAAGATAAGATTATTTAAAAATTTCAAGATAAGATATTAACTTTATGAAAAAGCTTTTGAAATAAAAGGAATCTAATCTTTTAGAATTTTTTGGAGAGGTAGATAATTTCATCCATTATTATATTTTCCCTTCTAATACTCAGAGACAATAAATCTTTCAGAAAAGACTATAATTCTGTCTAGCATAATGAATGATTTTTTTCCCTTAGCTTTTAAGTTCTGGGGTGCATGTGCAAGATGTGCAGGTTCATTACATAGGTAAACATGTGCCATGGTGGCTTGCTGTGCAGATCAACCCATCACCTGGATATTAAGCCCAGCATCCATTAGCAATTCTTCCTGATCCTCTCCTTCTTCCCACTCACCTCACCAACAGGCCCCAGAGTGTGTTGTTTCCTGCCATGTGTCCATGTGTTCTCATCAGTCAGTTCCCACTTATAAATGAGAACATGCGGTGTTTGGTTTTCTGTTCCTGTGTTAGTTTGCTGAGGATAATGGCTTCCAGTTCCATCCATGTCCCTGCAAAGGACATGATATCATTCATTTTATGGCTGGACAACATTCCATAATGTATATGTACCGCATTTTCTTTCTCCCGTCTATCATCAATGAGCGTTTATAAATGATTTTAAGTCAGTAGAATGTAATTATTTCTTATGATAGACATTTGAAGATAATTGGTTCTGTGAAGCACTGATGCTACATTTTACCTACTAGATGCAAATGATATTTGAGTTACACAAATGACATTGTGAAAGGAGATAAGCAATCTTGTTCTCCAGGCAATTGTCATATAAGTAAAGTAAATCATTAGTGCATAGGAAATTTTATAAAACAATTCATTTTTTTAAAAAAAGAGAAGTAATAGAAAAATACTCAATAATCTTGATTAGTCATTCTTGAATAGATTAAACTGAGTATTTTAACTATATACCCTGAGCTTTTGAAAACAAGTAAAAAAAATAGTCACTAAAGCTTTACTATGATGGGAGAGATGGCATAGAAGGTTTTGAGAATGAACATAAATTTGACCCAATTTATCTTCCAACAAAAGCCATATGTGTCAGTATGCTGTGTGACACACCTATTATGGCATGCAAAGAGTAGATTGTCTTTGAAAGCCAAGTTTATATCTGAGTAGTACTCAGTCCTCAAGACTGAGAGGCAGGCTGTTAAGAAAGTTAAAACAAAACAAAACAAAACAAAAAACTATCAACCTAACAGAATGGGATTTTGAGAGAATAAGCTCAAACATTTATGACATCTTCATGAGTAAATTGTGTATAATAACAGCACATATATAAGGAAGACAATAATGACACAGTCCACATTCAAAGTTAATCTATTTATAGCTTCTTGAGTCTTTTGCTTTTGAAACCTTTTGACTTATCTCCTTCATTTTCTGAGTTTCAAAACTGTTTATATAGGTTGGGAATTTTATTTTCTAAAAGTTTGAGAAACTAGTTTGTAAAACACTCCAAACCTGGGACCTTTGGGGGAGATACTTCTTTTTCTCCTATTTTCCCAAAGTTACTAAAATCCATGCCAGTTGCAACTTCTTCACAAGCAATTTTGGCAGCTTCTACTTTTGCACAAAATGGTCTATTTTGTTGTGATCTTAATATTTTTAACAGAATTGTACATTGTGTTCTATTATAATTTTTAATCTCTTTCATACCTGTGTTGTGCACTTACTTGTTCATAATTTGAGTTTTTTTAATGGTATAACAGCATTTTTATTTAAATATAAGTAAGGGATAGGACACAAATCTGGAAAGACAGAAACAGACATTAGCAGCAGGTATCTCTGGGTTGTTAGACTATAACTGATTTCTTCTTTGTTAATATTTTCAATGAATTGTGAATGCATTAATTTTTAATTAGGGAAAATGTAATATAAAATATAGCTTAGGTAATATGTCCTGGCTATGAAATTTTGTTTTCCAGTGGTACTTGAGTTGCTTGCTTTTCTGTCTCCCAATTAAAAGGTGTGATAATGGAGACATGGCACCATCAGTCACTGCTGTGGAAGTTTAAATTAACACAAATTTCTGAAGCCCAACTTGGCAATAAATAAAAAATGCAATAATTTGTATGTTCCTTGTCCAGAAATTCACCTCCAGGAATTTTTTAAATGAAATAGTGAAATTGAGAAATAACAATATCTACATATGGGTGTTTAGAGCTGCTGTTTTAATGATACCTGGGATTTGTTTTAATCAGGTATGAAAGACATGCAGACATGAACATGCTTGCTATGAAGGAAGAAGTTTTTATTATGGTTAGAGTGCTCTAGAAACAGGAGGCACAATAAGTTATGCCAGTCACATGGGGAAGCACTGATGTGGTGTGAGCTGGCGGGGGTGAGTGGGACTCTTTATCATTGTGGTTTTCATGGGAAGAGTTGGAGAAGACAAGGTAAGCAGGGTAAGCAGGATTATGGTGGAATAACTTAAATAATTTCCCTGGGCTCTAGGCTGTAGGTGCTGTTTCTAGTTGTCAGGTGCCTGGTTCTGGAGTGATTAGGGCATAGGGATCAGTGACCCAAGAGTGATAGCCACAAAAGAAGGAAGTGGAAGTATGGGCTCTGAATTGGCTTGTTTGCATCTAATAGATGTGTTTGCAGGCAAGTCCTTTACTTTCTCTAGAGATTAGCTAGTCTCCAGGGTCATCAAGGTCTCAGATGTCAAAACATCAAGAATGCAGAAAGTCTTATTAATTAGAATCACCCTACAATGCTATCAAACTCCAGGATTTATTGGTTCTGACTGTAGTTTTGTGCCCATTAATGATCCTTTCTTTAACCCCTCTTCCCCTTCCCCTTTCCAGCCTCTGGAAACCACCATTCTACTATCCCTAAATATGTACAATTATTATGTATTGAAAAAGAATACAGAAAATAAGAAAACATGATTAATATATCTACACTATCTAATCTGGTAGTCAGTCATATAATGCTGTTGAGTACAGTCAATCATCAACTTACAATGGTTTGACTTAGTGTTTTTTTTGACTTTATGCTGGTGTAAAATTGAGGCATCTTCAGTAGAAACTGTACTTTGAGTACCCATACAACCATTCTGTTTTTTACTTTCAGTACAGTATTCAATAAATTATATTAAGAAAATAAGCCAAGGATTCCACCAAGATGGCCAAATAGGAACAGCTCCGGAGCACAGTTCTCAGTGAGAGAGACACAGAAGATGAGTGATCTCCACATTTCCAACAGAGGTACCAGGTTCATTTCAATGGGACTGGACAGTGGGTGTAGCCCAAGCAGGACAAACTGAGGCAGGGCAGGACACTGCCTCACCCAGGAAGTGCAACTGAACCGATGATCAGGGACTTCCCCCACCACCCCCAGCACTCCAGTTCAGATACTGTGCTTCTCCCATGGATTCTGCAACCCACAGACCAGGAGATCTCTGCCGGGCTGAAAAGCTCAGCACAGATCTGAGCGACAGCTTCCACTGGTGCGACGGGTTGTCAGCACAGATCTGGGCAGATATTTTGACTACCACAGAGAGCGCCTGCAGGATGGAGCTACCCGCTCCCCAGAAAGAGGGGGAGCTGAAAGCAGAGAGACAAGAGATATGGCTGGATGGGTCCCACCCCCACAAAGACCAGCAAACTAAGCTATCTTGCTTGAGAGTTTCACAGCCAGCACATCAGTTTGAGCTTGACACAGGATGATCAAGCTTGGTGGGGGAAAGGGCATCCACTATTGCTGAGGTGGGTCTAAACCTACCTGTGTAAACAAAAGCCAGAGGAAGCTTACACAGCAGCTGGACTGAGTCCGTGACAGCCCAGCAGTGATTCTACAGGCAGACAAAGGACAGACTGCCTCCTAAAATAACTCCCTGACCCCTGTATAACCAAAAAGATGCCTCATACAGGAGAGCTCTAACTGACACGTGGCAGGTACCCTTCCAGGATGAAGCTACCAGAGGAAAAATCAGGCAGCACTCCTTGCTGTTCTGCAACCCCCACAGGTGATTCCCAGGCAAGCAAGGTCTGGTGTGGACCTCCAGCAGTCCTACAGCAGAGGGACCTGACTGTTAGAAGGAAAACTAAAAAACAGAAAGAAATAGCTACAACATCAACAGAAAGGGTATCCACTCAGAGACCCCATCTGAAATCACCAACTTCAAAGATCAAAGGTAGATAAATTCATGATGATGGGAAGAAAAGTATGAATTCAAAGACCAGAATGCCTCTGCTCCTCCAAAGGATCACAACTCACCAGCAAGGGAACAAAACTGGATGGAGAATGAGTTTGATGAATTGACAGAAGCAGGCTTCTGAAGGTGGATAATAACAAACTTCTCTGAGCTAAAGGAACATGTTCTAACCCAATGCAAAGAAACTAAAAACCTTGAAAACAGGTTAGACAAAATGCTAACTAGAATAACCAGCTTAGAGAAGAACATAAATGACTTGATGGAGCTGAAAAACACAGCACGAGAACTTCGTGAAGCATATACAAGTTTCAACAGCCAAATTGATCAACCAGAAGAAAGGATATCAGAAATTGAAGATCAACTCAATGAAATAAAATGAGAAGGCAAGATTAGAGAAAAAGGAGTGAAAAGAAATGAACAAAGTGTCCAAGAAATATGGGATTATGTGAAAAGACCTAATCTATGCTTGATCGGTGTACTTGAATGTGACAGGGAGAATGAATCCAAGCTGGAAAACACTGTTCAGGATATTATCCAGGAGAACTTCCCCAACCTAGCAAGGCATGTTGATATTCAAATCCAGGAAATACAGAGAACACCACAAAGATATTCCTCAAGAAGAGCAACCCCAAGGCACATAATCATCAGATTCACCAGGGTTGAACTGAAGGAAAAAATACTAAGGGCAACCAGAGAGAAAGGTCAGGTCACCCATAAAGGGAAGCCCATCAGACTCACAGTGGATCTCTCAGCCAAAATCCTACAAGCCAGAAGAGAGTGGGGGCCAATATTCAACATCCTTAAGGAAAATTACTTTCAACCTAGAATTTCATATCCAGCCAAACTAAGCTTCATAAGTGAAGGAGTAATAAAATCCTTTATGACAAGCAATTGCTGAGAGATTTTGTCACCACCAGACCTGCCTTACAAGAGCTTCTGAAAGAAACACTAAACATGGAAAGGAACAAACAGTACCAGCCACTGCAAAAGCATACCAAATGGTAAAGACCAATG
>CAUYLG010039256.1:0-64060 GCA_963573385.1 Cacajao melanocephalus | reverse complement strand
ACAAGAGTTGCGCTGGCGACCCGTGGGGCTCCTCCACTGGGAATCTCCTGGTCTGTGAGTGACAAAAATTCATCTGAAAGTGTGGCGTCCACTCGTTCTCTGCGCTTTCACTGGGAGCTACAATCCTGAGCTGCTAGTAATCTGCCATCTTGGATCTCTCTTGACAAAACTTTTTTAACTTTTTTTTTTTTTTTTTAGAGACAGGGTCTGCCATATTGCCCAGGCTGATCTCAAACTACTGGAATCAAGTGATCCTCCTGCCTCAGCCTCCCAAAGTGCTGGGATTACAGGCATGAGCCACCGCTCTGGCCTTTTAGTTGAGTTTTGTTTTAGAGAGAGGGTCTTTCTCTGTCACCCAGGCTGGCATGCAGGAGCACATTCATGGCTCGCCGCAGCCTTGACCTATTAGGCTCAAGCGAACCTCCTGCCTCAGTCTCCTGAACAGCTGGGACCACAGGTGGCTAATTTTTATTTTTTTTGTAGAGATGGGGTCTCAATATGTTTTTCAGGCTGACCTGAGCTCCTGAATTCAAGCGATTTGCCTACCTTGGCATCCCAAAGTGGTGCAATTATAGGCTGTGGCCATTTGCCTGGCCACGTCTTCATTTTTTAATGGCATAGTGTTGTATTGTATATGCTCTCTAATTTAGTTATCTAATCTCTTACTCATAGGAATAGTTTTTTCCCAGCTCTTTACTAAGCAGCAATTAATGTCTCTATTCATACCTTTGGCATTTTTTAGGTCTGTTGGTTTGTTTGTTGTTCTTGTTTTTTAGAATAGATCCCTAGAAGTAAATTGCCAGGTTTTCAAAAGGTATGCATATTAAAAATGTTACTAGATATTACCAAATCAGAAGGGATCCAGATTTACAGGTTCTGAAGCTAGCACAGTTTGGGATGCCCTTTTTCTAAACAAGAATAAAAAACCCTTAAGTATCAGATTTTGTGCAAACTGAAGATTGATTTGGAATAAGAAAAGAATTTGCTACAAGTTGCTTGGAGCTTGAAGATTCTCTTTTGAGCTCTCTTTAAGCAATTTGTCAGAAATGCTGACGGATAAATACTTCTTGATTTGCAGCCAGCCTTCCCTCTCCAGTTTCCAGGAACTCCCAGCACTCGGGTGGTAGGCAGGGGCCAGGCTGGGAGGCATGCTAAAGTGTAAGTTTCTTAGGCTTCCTGCTTCTGTACTTACTGTCTTCTAAAAATCTCATACCAATTTACACTCCAGTATATTTCTCCACATCCTTGCCAACATTCCATATAATCAGTAACTCTTGTTTTTATGTTGAAATTCATAGCTCTTTTATTAATCTTCTCTACTTGGGAAGCTTTATTTAGGCCCTATTGAATGCAGCATGATAATCCAGTGCTGTAGCGTATCCTAAAATAACCTCTCCCACTGACTGCAAAAGGCCAGCACAAACACAAACTTCTGGGGGTTATAAGAATTAACTCTTATATAGATGCAACTGCTTTCTAGTACTGCCTATTCTCTGACAAAAGTGCCTATCATGGAAATTTGAAATTAAACTTAGACTCCCCTAGAAAGACAGCAATCTTTGGTTTGGGTAGAGGATTACTGATTTATTCTATTTTCTCTTCTCATAATGTGTCATTTATTACAGTATCAGACAGGTTGAATTATTTTATATATATATGTGTGTGTGTGTATATGCATATATATATGTATATGATTTTTGCAATAGCAGCTTTTTGGCCCTGGTAGTATAATAATTTAGATAAATGATCAAAAGGAAATGACTTTGAAATAGCCACTGGCTGGGCACGGTGGCTCATACCTGTAATCAGCACTTTGGGTGGGCAGATCACTTGAGGTCAGGAGTTTGAGACTAGCCTGGCCAACATGGCAAAACCCCATCTCTACTAAAAACACAAAAAAATTAGCTGGGTGTGATGGTGCATGCCTGTAGTCCCAGCTACTCGGGAGGCTGAGGCAGGAGAATCATTTGAACTGGGGAGACAGACGTTTCGGTGAGCCAAGATGGCGCCGCTGTACTCCATCCTGGGCGACTCAGCGAGATTCTGTCTCAAAAAAAAAAAAAAAGAGAAGAAATATCAGCAGCTAAAAAATCAGATATCTTCCCCAGCCCCCACACCCCACACTTTCTCTCTGTAAACACACACACACACACACGTACACCCAGCCCCCACACTTTCTCGCTCGCTCTCTCACGCACACACACACACACTTTTGCCACCATTTGAAAATAAGTTGCAGGCATCATAATATCCATATTTTACTGGTCATTTGTCTTCCATCTTCTGTGACTTTGTGGCAGATTTGGTCATTATTGTCTTCTGTGTGTAAGTGAGGCAGTTCCAGTCTGTTAGAGTCCAATTATTAAAGTGTAATTGCTCACTTATGATGAAAGCAAGCCTCTGTGTGAAGTAAAGTCTAGCTGAAGCTTGAGGCTACCTTTAGAGGAGAGATTCTCCACTAGGTTCTCCGCTAGATGGCTTGACCATGCTAGAGGGTGTACCAGAGTTGGGTAAAGCTGTGGAAATTAGCTCAAAGGTTAATTGGGTGTGACCTTAGCTCAGCCTGAGCTCTCAATCTTCAGAGAAGCACTCAGACAGAGTGTAGCCCTGCGACAGCCCAAGGTCTCAAAGTGTCTGTCAAACCCTTGGGTTTATCTGCATAGTCATGCGATGCTTAACCACGGAAACACATGCTGAGAAATACATTGGACGATTTTGTCATTGTGCAGACAGCACTGAGTGCATTTACACAAACCTAGATGGTAGCGTGTACTACACACCTAAGCTATGTGGTAGAGCCGGTTGCTCCTAGGCTGCAAACCTGTACAGCATGTCACTGTCTGGAATCCTGTAGGCCATTGTAAATATTCATGTATCTGAACATATCTAAACGTAGAAAAGGTATAGTAAAAATACAGTATTACAGTATAATTTTTTTTTTTGAGATGGAGTCTCACTCGGTCACCCAGGCTGGAGTGCAGTGGCATGATCTCAGCTCACCACAACCTCTGCCTCCCGGGTCCAAGCGATTCTCCTGCCTCAGTCTCCCGAGTAGCTGGGACTACAGGCGCCCATCACCACACCTGGGTAATTTTTATATTTTTAGTAGAGACGGGGTTTCACCGTGTTAACCAGGATGGTCTCAATCTCCTGACCTCGTGATCTGCCCGCCTTGGCCTCCCAAAGTGCTGGGATTACAGCTATGAGCCACCATGCCCAGCCCAGTATTCTGGTATAATCTTATGGGGCTGCTGTCGTATATGCCATCCATCATAAGCCACATCATTTTGCAGTGCGTGACTGTATGTTAGAGTCCAGTAGTTGGGGTCTCATGAGGTGTGATGGTGTTACATTCTCAAGGGAAGAGGAGTACACCCCATGTTCTTGTCACAGCAAAACATGTCATTCCCATAGCAAACGTCAACATAAATAACAAACAGAAAAAAATTATTCAAGTATAACGAGTTTAATCGGGAATAAGCATTGCACCGAGGAATATGCATGCCACAGTAAACTATGGGCATATTCAGGGGGCAAAGGAAGATGAGGATTTTTTTTTTTTTTTCTGAGGCCGAGTTTTGCTCTTGTTGCCCAGGCTGGAGTGCAGTGGCATGATCTCGGCTTACTGCAACCTCCGCCTTCCAGGTTCAAGCGATTCTCCTGCCTCAGCTTCCTGAGTAGCTGGGATTACAGGCGGATGCCACCATGCCTGGCTAATTTTTGTATTTTTGGTAGAGACGGGGGTTTCATCATGTTGGCCAGGCTGGTTTCAAACTTCTGACCTCAGGTGATCCACCTGCCTCAGCCTCCCAAAGTGCAGGGATTACAGGCGTGAGCCACCGCGCCCAGCCAGGAAGACAGGATTTTTAAAGGTAAAATGAGGGTTACATATGTTGTCTTGAAATAATTATCCTTGGCTACAAGGATCAAAAGCAAGGGTGGCATCAGTCCAGGGCTGGACAGGAAGTTGCTGGGCAGATGTCCGCACAGAAGTAATTTTTTGTGTAAAACTGAGGTGGCCTTTGTGCAAGATTGTTGTGGTTTTGGCAAAGTCTTCTGTGATATCTTTTGTTATCCGGTAGTCATGCATGAGAACCCTCCCTGCACGGTCTTACCTGGCTCCATTTTGTCAGGGTTTGACACAAGTGACTCCATTTTGATTCTAACAACTTTTTCCACAAACTGTGTATATGTTTGGAATTATTTAAAAGCTATGTAACATATACAATATGTAGTCTTATTTTTTTTTTTTGGAGATGGAGTCTCACTCTGTCACCCAGGCTGGAGTGCAGTTGTGTGACCTGGGCTCCCTGCAACCTCCGCCTCCTGGGTTCAAGCAATTCTCCTTCCTCAGCCTCCCAAGTAGCTGAGACTACAGGTGCCTATCACAATGCCTGGCTAATTTTTGTATTTTTAGTAGAGACGGGGTTTCACCATGTTGCCCAGGGTGGTCTTGAACTCCTGAGCTCAGGCAATCTGCCTGCCTCGGCCTCCCAAAGTGCTGGGATTACAGGCATGAGCCACCATGTCCGGCCCAATATGGAGTCTTTTGTTACTGGCTTCTTTCACTCATAAATGTTTTCAGGGTTCAACCATGTCATAACATGTATCACTACTTCATTTCTTTTTAAAAAATTGCCTTATTGTAGTAAAATACACATAGCATGCAATTTGCCATCGTAATTAACTATAAAAGTTTGTGGTTTGTGGCATTAAGTACAGTACACTCACACTTTTGTACAACCATCAGCACCACCCATCTCCAGAACTTTTTCATCTTTCCCAACTGAAGCTCTGTACCCATTAAATGATAAGTTCCCATCCCCCCTCCCCAGCCCTCAGCAAACAGCATTCTACTTCTAGACAACTTTTACGTTCAGTTTCTTCTTTCACTTAATAAAGGAGAGGGTCCATTGCTGACTAATGAGATTGCTTCTCTAAGTGCAGTCCTTCTTGCATATATGCGATGGAGTTTATCATAAAGAAGGGTAACAGAAAATGTTACCCTTGTAGAAAGACAAGAGGTGGAGACACAAACTGGCCAAGGGGTTTCTTTTCTTTTCTTTTCCTTTTTTTTTTTGAGACAGAGTGTTGCTCTTTCGCCCAGGCTGGAGTGCAGTGACATGATCTTAGCTCACTGCAACCTCTGCCTCCTGGGTTCAAGTGATTCTCCTGCTTCAGCCTCCTGAGTAGCTGGGATTACAGGCACACACCACCACACCCAGCTAATTTTTCTATTTTTAGTAGAGACAGGGTTTCACCATGTTGGTCAGGCTGGTCTCGAACTCCTGACCTCGTGATCCACCTGCCTCAGCCTCCCAAAGTGCTGGAATTATTGGCGTGAGCCACTGCGCCCGGCTGACTGAGGGTTTCCATACTGGGCGTCCTGTCCACAGGCCACAGCAACCCTGCTGCAGATCTGTCCAATTCTTTGACATCAAGAAGTTGATCCAGGCCAGGAGTGGTGGCTTATACCATTAGCACATGGGGAGGCCGAAGCAGGTGGATCACTTGAGGTCAAGAGTTTGAGACCAGCCTGGCCAACAGGGTGAAACCCCATCTCTACCAAAAAACACAAAAATTTAATTAGGTGTGGTGGGGCATGCCTGTAAGCCCAGCTACTCAGGAGGCTGAAGTGGGAGAGTCGCTTGAACCCAGGAGGTGGAGGCTGCAGTGAGCCGAGATCACGCCACTGCACTCTAATCTGGGAGATAGAGTGACACTCTGTCTCAAAAAAAAAAAAAATCCATGTGGTGGATTTGCTGGCAGTTTTCATAGCTCTCCTGCTGTCACTGCTGTCACATGGCTTCTCATAGTACTACCAATGCTTAATGTCCTCAATGAGTCCCTCCATGGTGAGGACTCTGTTTAGGGTCCTGAATGTGCCTTCCACATTCCCCTCCTGTGCCATCGGAAGTCCTGGCAACGAACTTCAGGTTTTAAATCCATGAGCTTGGATCTAAGTCTCCACTCTGCTGGACCCGATGTTCCATACCCAGATGACCCGTGTAATCCAAGTAATCGATTCCATTGTCTAGATGGATATACCACATTTTGGTTATCCATTCATCTTTGCTGGACATTTGGTTCGTTTCTACCTTTTGGGTATTGTGAATAGTGTTGCTGTAAACATTCATGGACAGGTTTTTGTTTATTTTTTTTTTTGAGACGGAGTCTCACTCTGTCACCCAGGTCAAAGTGTAGTAGCTTGCTGTAGCCGCAACCTCACAGGCTCAAGTGATCCTTCTACCTAGGCCTCCAGAGTAGCTGGGACTACAGGTGTGCACCACCAAGCCCAGCTAATTTTTAAATTTTTTTTTTAGAGATGGAATCTCACTATGTTTCTCAGGCTAGTCTCAAACTCCTGGGCTCCAGCAATCCTCCCACCTCAGCCTCCGAGAGTCCTGGGCTTACAGGCATGAACTACTGTGCCTGGCCCGAGTTTTTGTTTGAACACATGTTTTCATTTCTTTGGGGCATACATTATAACTAGGAGTGGAATTGCTGGGTTATATGCTAATTCTATATTTAACTTTTTGAAGAACGACCACACCATTTTCCAGGCAGCTGAATCATTTTACATTCCCACTGGCAATATACTCCCATGCTTGCCAAAAATTTTTTTTTATTTTGAGTTGGAGTCTCGCTCTCCCGCCAGGCTGGAGTGCAATGGGGCAATCTCGGCTCATAGCAAACTACAACTCCCTGGTTCAGGCGATTCTTCTGCCTCATCCTCCTGAGTAGCTGGGATTACAGGCACGCGCAACCACACCTAGCTAATTTTTGTATTTTTAGCAGAGATGGGGTTTCACTATGTTGGCCGGGATGGTCTCCATCTCCTGACCTTGTGATCCGCCCGCCTCTGCCTCCCAAAATGCTGGGATTACAGGCATGAGCCACTGCACCTGGGCAACATTTGTCATTTTGTTTTTTGATGTTTGTTTTTTGAGACAGAGTTTTGCTCTTGTCACCCAGGCTAGAGTGCAATGGCACGGATCTCTTAAGCCAAAGTGCTGGGATTACGGGCGTGAGCCATTGCGCCAGTCAGCAGTAATCGTGCCACTGCACTACAGCCTGGGTGACAGAGTGAGTCTCAAAACAAAATGAAAGAATAGAAAAAGAAGTGGAGGCTCAGAGGGTGGGGGAGGGGGAGGGAGAGCAACAGGATAAATAGCTAATGCATGCGGGGCTTAATACCTAGGTGACAGGTTGATAGGTGCAGCAAATCACCACGGCAAACGTTTACCTATGTGACAAACCTGCATGTTCTACATATGTATCCCAAAACTTAAAATAAAATTAAAAAAAAGAAAGAAATGGGCCAGGCACGGTGGCTCACGCCTGTAATCCTAGCACTTTGGAAGGCCAAGGCAGGCAGATCACGAGGTCAGGAGTTCAAGACCAGCCTGACCAACATGGTGAAATCTTGAATCTACTTTAAAAAATACAAAAATTAGCCAGCGTTGTGTTGTGTGCCTGTAATCCCAGCTACTCGGGAGGCTGAGGCAGGAGAATTGCTTAAACCCGGGAGATGGAGGTTGCAGTGAGCCGAGATTGTGCCGCCACTGCCCCTGGGCAATAGGGCAAGACTCTGTCTCAAAAGAAAGAAAGAGAGAAAGAGAGAGAAATAGAGAGAGAGGAAAAAAAAGAAAGAAAGAAGAGAGAGAGAGAGAGAGAAAGTGGCCACCTGTATTCCCAGACATTTGGGGTGTGGTAAGGAAGGAGAATTGGTTTGTTGTGCTCCATCTTTCAAATTGATGGGTGGTTCCTACACTGCATTGATATGACTTTGTAGAACTCTTAATTCCTTGGAAGAGCTGCCTGTTTCCAACTTAGTCCTGCCCTACCCTAGTCTCAGTTTCTTGGAATCAGTAGAAATTGCGGAAAAATAAAATTGAGGCTGTATTATCTCTGATGTTCAGATAGGCGATAAACTCCAAACCAGAAGGAACAGGAATCGCCTATGCCCACTCCTTTCTCCCAGCTCTGAGGGGGAGTGTGAGGCATGGCTGTAAGCTGAGGCAGTTGCACCAGGTCCTCTGCTCCTGGCTCAGGTGTTTATCAGCTATGTGAGCCACTCGACCACTTGGCACTTCAGCTTCTTTACCTGTGGAATGGGAGTTCATGATTCTCACCTGCATTTTTTTAAATTTTGAGACAGAGTCTTGCTCTGTTACCCAGGCTGGAGTGCAGTGGCGCAATCTCTGCTGACTGCAACCTCCACCTCCTGGGTTCAAGTGATTCTCCTGTCTCAGCCTCCCGAGTAGCTGTGATTACAGTCACCCACCACCACACCTGGCTAATGTTTTTGCATGTTTAGTAGAGACAGGGTTTCACCTTGTTGGCCAGGCTGGTCTCGAACTCCTGACCTCAGGTGATTTACCCACCTCAGCCTCCCAAAGTGCTGGGATTACAAGAGTGAGCCAGTGCACCTGGCCTCACCTGCATTTTTTGTAGGATTAGATTAGTGGGTCTCAAAGAAACCCAAACTGAGAGTGACTGAAAGAAGATGGGGGCAAGGCAATGGTTGTGTGTCTTAACTATCATCAATATCAACATCCTGGCTATAATATCGTATGATAGCTCTGCAAGATGTTAACACTGGGAGAAATTGAATACTGATGGTGAAGAGTGCAGGAGATATTTCTGTATTGGTTCTTTTTTGTTGTTTTTTTGTGGTGGTGGTTGTTGTTTTGGGGATTTTTTATTTTTTAAGAGACAGGGTCTTGCTCTGTTGCCCAGGCTGGAGTGCAGTGGGCATGATCAACCTTGAACTCCTAGGCTGAAGAGATCCTCCTGCTTCAGCATCCTGAGTAGGTAGCAGTACAGGTGCATGCTACTATGCCCAGCTAATTAAAAAAAAAAATTTTGCCACCCTGGGCAACATGGCAAAACCACATCTCTACAAAACATACAAAACAATAGCCAGCCATGGGGTCATACACTTATAGGCCCAGCTACACAGGAGGCTGAGGTGGGAGAATCATGTGAGCCCTGGAGGTCGAGCCCGGGAGGTCGAGCCATGACTACACCACTGCTCTCCAGAAAAAAAAAAAAAAATTCTATTTTTTTTCTTTCTTTTTTTTTGTTCTACTTTTTTCTCAGTTGTGGCATATACCTTTACAAATTAAAAAAAGGTTTTTTTTTTTTTTTTGAGACAGGGTCTTGCTCTGTTGCCCTAGCTGGTCTCAAACTCCTGGGCTTGAGAAATTCCCCTGCCTTGGCTTTCCAAAGTGCTGGGATTACAGGCATCAGCCACCGTATCTGGCCTTGATATTATTTCTTACGTCTGCATATGAATCTACAAATATCTCAAAATAAATAAATAAATTTTCAAAAGCGAAAAAAAAAAAAAGAAAAAAGAAAGGGACAGGAGTTTCTTTGTCTGGGAGACAGCCAGTCTGGGACTGGTGTGGTGGTTCCTCCCATCCAGTGCCAGGCTCTTCTCTGGTTGCTCTGTGGTGCCCCAAATCACTATGTGGTCCAAAATGCCATCAGTCTTTTCCCATCACAGGCAGCGTTCCAGCCTAAGGAAGAAAAAAAAAAAAAAGAAATGTCCCTTCCTTTAAGAGTTTCTTTGAAGTTTCATACAGGACCCTCTTTAAACCCCTCTGGCCAGAACCTCACCATCTGGCCAGACTGGCCGCCTGGGAAGCTTGGAAACCTGGTCTTTATTCCACACAGCGTGGCCAGCTAGATGTCCGAGGGTGTGCCATGAGAGAAGAAGGAGCTGTTGGGGTCTCTGTCATACCACCTGTCAGAGTACTGTGAAGACACAGGAGAAAACACATGTGCCAGTTGAACTGGATGTTTGTTTGTTTCCCCAGAAATCAGACTGTTGACTTCCCAACTAGAGTTTCCAGGAAGCCACTGTTTTGGTCTGAAAATCATGGCGAGTAATGGAAAAACAAATTCCAAACTAAATGGGACTCCTGGTCATTGTGAGAAGAGGAGACTTGTTGTGAGGCTGAACAGCTGTCATCCCCGCTGGAGTGCAGGGGCACCATCTCGGCTCACTGCAACCTCCACCTCCCAGATTCAAGCGATGTTCCTGCCTCAGCCTCCCAAGTAGCTGGGATTACAGGCGTGTGCCACCATGCCTGGCTTATTTCAATATTTTTAGTAGAGATGGGGTTTCACTATGTTGGCCTAGCTGGTCTCAAACTCCTGACCTCACATGATCTGCCTGCCTCAGCCTCCCAAAGTTCTGGGATTTACAGGTATGAGTCACCACACCCGGCCAGTTCCCAGACTTTATAGGTGGGGAAAGCAAGGTCTAGAAAGGAGAAATCTTGTGTCTTAATTTGAATTCCCCTGAGAACAAGGATTCGGGTGCTGGTAGTTTATTTTGGAGAGTGATCCTAGGAAGTAGGGACAGGAAGTAGAGAGAGAGCAAGACAGGGATGGGGAAAAGCCGATGAGGAGCGTGTTATTAACATCATCACCCTAGGCAACAAGGGCCTCATTCACCTGGACCTCTGAGAAGGTACAGATACCTCCCAGAAAAGGGGAGGCTTGGAGCTCTAGCCCCACAGGATTGAGGGCTGTCCCTAGAGGAATGAGCCTCTCCTCTTCTAGGCTGGCTTTCAGGCTGGGCTGGCCTGCAGAACCAGGGACTTCTACATTGAGGAAGTTCCTGAAATGATTTGTTTACATACCTTTCTCTTCCTACTACATTGTGACTACTTAGAGGGCTGGGAGCAGTGTCTTATCCATCCCTGTATCCCTAGCACCTGGCACAGGGCTGGCACATAGTAGGTGCTCATTAAAGCTTGCTTGAATAGATGAGTCAAAGGCAGTTGGGTGGCTTAGATTGCCAGGAGAGTGGTCGTCAAAGTGTGGTTCATAGAATCCTCCTCACCCACTCCCACATCAGAATCACACAGGAGTCTGTTAAAAATTCAGATTTTCCCGGTCCACTCCCCAGAAACTCTGCAATGAGTAGGTGCTGCAGGGACCCAGGAATTTGCATTCTTTGTGAGCTCCTGAGATGATTCTGAAGCAGCTATCCTTGGACCACATCTTGAAAAACTGTCACTTGGAAGAGGGAGTGACACTGGTTGAGAAGGTTCCATCTGGTGTCCCTGGAAGGACAAGGGAGGGATCAGCCCGTAAACATGGATCCTGGTTCCAACATCCATCCATCTCTCTTCACTTCGTAAATGATGTGGGTACACTTGGGCCCATGGGTGGAGAAAACCCCAACCCCAGGACCTGGAGTTTTGGGGTCCTCCTCATTCTTCCAGGCCCAGTGTCCTCTGGTCTGGACCCTTTGGTTTCAGCTGGGTTCACGTTCCAGTCCCCGCTCCCATTCTCACAGCACTCCCTCTGGCTTTCTGTGCTCCAGCCACAGAGACAAACTCTCCTCTGCTGGAAATGCCCTCCTCTCCCTTCTCTGTGGGTTAATACTTCCTCACCCTTCAGCTCTCAGCTTAAGCATAACTTTCTTAAGGGAGTTTTCCTCGGACCGCTAGGTGATTGCAGATTCCCTCCTACAGGTGCTCATAGGACCACGGCCCCTTCCTTATCTCCGCTTTCTAAACGTACATTCCTCATTACTAAGGTTGATGGCACCCCGCTGTTTCCCACCAGACTCTCAGCTTTGCAGGGACAGGGACTGTATTTGGTTTTGTTCATTTTTTAGCATTGAGCCTTCTGTGTGGTGGGTGTTTCCTAAATGTTTGTTGGAGGAATAAATGTTGGCTAACTACTCTGTAGGGCTGAGGAGGCCATAGTGTGGGTGGCCCCAGGGCCCAGGTCTAAGAGAGGCTTCCCTAACCCAGCTTTGAGGGGACAGAGAATGGGCCTCAGGTGGGGTGGGATTCCCCCCCCAGTCTGCCTCATGGCTCCTATTTCCTGATTTACCAGGCTGTTCCCACCCACGAAGAGCTAATATGTTTAATTCCCCCAGAGACAGGGAGTATCTCAGAGGAAGGACTGTGCCTTGTTCTGTCTCTAGTCCTAGCATAGTACTTGGCACATGTGGGTGCTCACTGAATGTGCGTTGAATGCATGGTCAACAGATGCCATGAACAGATGGTAAAACGCCTGTCGATTACAGAGCGCTTCACCGTTCCCAAAGCACCTTTGCAGGCCTGTTCACACTTGAACCTCGTGGCCCCCCTATGGAATAGGCAAGGCTGTCTATTCATCCCCTTCTAGCCGAGGAGTAAGCAGGTGACTTGCCAGGTCCCACTGGGTTTTGTTTGTTTGTTGTTTGAGACAGGGCCTCTCTCTGTGACCCAGGCTGGAGTGCAGTGGTGCAACCATGACCCACTGCACGTCTGCCTCCCAGGCTCAAGTGATCCTCCCACCTCAGCCTCCAGAGGAGCTGGGACTACAGGCATGCACTACCATAACTGGTGAATTTTTAAAATTTTTTCATAGAGACAGGGTTTCCCTATATTGCCCAGGCTGGTCTCGAACTCCTGGGCTCAAGTGATCCTCCTGCCTCAGACTCCCAAAGTGCTGGCATTACTTTACAGGTGTGAGCCACCGCACCGGGCTCAGATGCCACAGTTAATAAAAGGTGGGGAAGTTGGATGGAGCAGTAATGGAAGTGCAGGTTCTCCTCCAGTTTGAAGTGCCCTCACTTGGGGATCGCCTCTTACCTGGTAGGGCTGGGAGGAGATGGGGAGTTTCTGGAAGGAACTTCTCTCCGATGGAGAAAAGTGAAAAGTAGGTTACTACTCCTGGGACTGCCTAGGCCTCTGCCTAGACCTGTTTCCACCTGTGCCCTGAGACCGATAGGCAGCCACAGGTAAGAGGCGGGGAGTCCCTGCCCCAGACTAGAACCCGAGCTAGGTCCCGAGCTGGCTGCTTCCCCCTCTTGACATCCCCAGCTCAGTACTCTCAGGCTCTCGGTGCCCCTTGCTTGTCTGACATCTGGCCCCTTTGCCTTCATTGGCTGCTTTCGGCCAGCTTCTTAATTCCCTGGAGACAGAAATTGCCTGCTTTGTGATATTATCTGAGAGTGGGAACTGGAGCCCAGGTGCCATTTGGCATCTAGGGGCTTTCTTCTTCATCTGCAGGTGTGCAGGATCTTGCAATACCGGGCATTGGGCAGCTACAGGCCTGAAGAATAACCAGGGCCTCCCAGCTGCCTCTCTTAGGGTCTCCATCCACCCTCTCCTTAATTCCTTTCCTATTCTATCATTGGCTTTCAGGCCCAGAGGAGGAAAAAATGGCCCACCAGGGAGCCTAAAATCCTAAGGCCATGGATTCCAGCACTGGGTCCAGCCATGGCTTCACTGGTTCCTCAGGAAGGACCCCAGCGACCTGTTTATTTTCTAGGAGGCGGGGGCTGGGGGCAAAGGCGTGGTTGCGCTTTCTAAGACCTGTCTGTGCAGGCAGGCTCTCCCAGCCTTCCCTGGGGCATCTCGTCTTTCCCTGGAAGGTGAAGGAGGGCCCTTTGCCCCAGCTTGGTGTAACCTTGTCCCTGTCCTACTGCCTTGGGATTAGGCTTGAGGTTGGGAAACAGGTCTGGGGAATTTTAGGCTTACAAGAAAATTTGGAGAAAACCTAGCGGTCTCTTACACGTTGTCAGCAGCCTACTCCCTGGCTTGGCTGGGTGTGCCACATCCTTGGTTCCAGGGAGGCTGATCTGGGACAGTCAAACCCATAGCTCCTCTCCCCACAGTTCCAGAGAGGTGGATCGCATGGTCCCCCTGCCCATCGGAGGCCTCAGCTACGTTCAGGGGCACACCAAAAGCCGTCTTATCAGCAAGACTGTGGGCCAGTGCCTGGAGGCCACAGCACAGAGGGTCCCAGAACGAGAGGCCTTGGTCGTCGTCCATGAAAACTTCAGGTTGACCTTTGCCCAGCTCAAAGAGGAGGTGGGTCCTGATCTGGAAACCACAAAGTGGGCAGGTGCTAGCTCCCAAGCTGCCCTGGCTGGGCAGAACCAGGAGCATGGGCACCTGGCTATGGGGCAATGTGCTAGGGCTGCTGGAGAACCCAAAGGGATGGCAGGAGAAGGGGACGGGACTGAGGCACAGGGGCCCGACGCCTCCTGCATCAGCAGCTCCTGACGTACTTGTTAACTATGCAGGCTCCAGGGCAGACCCACTGAGGCTGGGAATCTGCCGTCCCTTTGTTCCCAGTGATTGTGATGAGAATCCCTGGGCTAAGGGCTGAGGATGGGAGCTGTGGGCTCCTTCCTGCTTGCCTCATCTCACCCCTTATACCCCATCTTTTACACCAGGTGGACAAAGCTGCTTCTGGCCTCCTGAGCATTGGCCTCTGCAAGGGTGACCGGCTGGGCATGTGGGGACCCAACTCCTATGCCTGGGTGCTCATGCAGTTGGCCACCGCCCATGCGGGCATCATTCTGGTGAGGAGGGGCTTGCCTGGCACAACTGGGTGTGTGGGGGGAAACATCATTCAAGGGGAGCCCCTCAGGCCCTCAGCCCCAGAACCAAACCAGTGCCTGGTTGGTTTCTAACCAGGTGGTGCTTTCTCCCGTCTTGGTAGACACCCACCAAGGAGGCCTCCAGGGGCTAGGGAGGTGTAGAGTCTATGCCTCCTGGGGGTGGAGGGCCACAGGAGGAACAGGGTCTGCCCAGAATACTGACATGCCCTTGCTGCTTCCTCCAGGTGTCTGTGAACCCAGCCTACCAGGCTCTGGAACTGGAGTATGTCCTCAAGAAGGTACAGCTCATTTGTCGTGGAGAGCCCGGCTAGGGCCTGGCACAGTGGGCTGCACAGACTGCTTGTCAGAGTCTGATGGTGTGAGCGAGGGCATGCATGGGTGGGTGACAGGCAGAGTGTCCTTCCTTAGGCCATGTGTGGTTGGAAGGTGGCCCTAACTCCATGGAGAGGGTGGTTGGTCAGACACAAGCCTGGCGTGAATGTGCAGGGGTACGTGTGTTTCAGGGCAGGTGTGTGTGTGTCCTCGTATGTGATGCATATATGTCTCAGGACGTGGTGTGTGTGTCTTGGGGCTGGTGTATGTGCGCACTGATCTTGGGGTGTGGTGCCTGTGAGTATGCTGGAGGTGTGTGTCAGATGCACGTGCATCTGTGTGAGAGCAGCTGATTAGGGAGGACTCCCCCAGAGCACTAGCCTGGGGCTCCCTGCTGACTGCAGGTGGGGGGATTCCCTTTCCACAGGTGGGCTGCAAGGCCCTTGTGTTCCCCAAGCAATTCAAGACCCAGCAATATTACAACATCCTGAAGCAGATCTGTCCGGAGGTGGAGAATGCCCAGCCAGGGGCCTTGAAGAGTCAGAGGTGGGTGTGTCCTGGGTTAGTGGGGGTGCATCACTCAGCATCGCTGATTCCTTCACTTTCTGGCCACCCTCCCCCATCCCTTAGCCCCTGCCTCTCACCCTCCTCCCCACCCCCAGGCTCCCAGATCTGACCATAGCCATCTCGGTGGATGCCCCTTTGCCGGGGACCCTGCTCCTGGATGAAGTGGTGGCGGCTGGCAGCACACAGCAGCATCTGGACCAGCTCCAGTACACCCAGAAGTTCCTGTCCTGCCATGACCCTATCAACATCCAGTTCACCTCGGTAGGGCAGAGGTCTCCAGGCCTCAAGCCTAGGCTGACACATGCCCCTGCCCCTGTGACACTTCCCTGGGGATGGGGAGACAGCAGAGGTCAGAAGAGCAGGCATTCTTTCCTGGGACTGGCCTTCTCCTGTCCTCTCTGCCCTGGAAAATATCAGCACCTGGTGTCCTTGTCACATTCCTTCCCCCGGCCCCCTGCCCTCTCTACTCCAGCCCTCTTGTTCCCGGTACGGTGGCAGATTCAATGAACCAACACAGGTTAGAGCTGGGTAGAGGCTGCCCCTCATTTAGCTGATGGGGAATCAGAGGCCCAGAGAGGGAATTTGCCCAAGCCAGCTAGTGGGTGGCAGAGTTCTCTGGGCCATATAAGTGGCATGAGAATGGAGACCTTACCTTCTGCATTGCTGGACCCTGACACCTGGCATCACGGTAGACCTTTTGCAAATATACTGAATGAACAGATGGATCTGGGGCAACGGTCCCTGTCTCCTGATTCCTGGTCCAGTGCTCCTCAAGGCAGTGGCCCAGGGTGGGAAGGAGATGAGAAGGAGGCCAAGCCATCCCCCGCTTGCCTTGTCAGGGGACAACAGGCAGCCCCAAGGGGGCCACCCTCTCCCACTACAACATTGTCAACAACTCCAGCATGATCGGAGAACGCCTGAAACTGCAAGAGAAGGTGAGGCAGCCCTAGGCCTGGGGCAAGGCTGCAGGAGGGGTGGCTCAGTCAGGGGTGGAGGGCTGGCTGGACTCCCCTCACCAGCTAGAGGAACTGGCTTCTGGCTCCAAGACAGACCCAGCCTCCTGTCTCCATCATCAGACTCCAGAGAACTTGCGGATGGTCCTGCCCAGCCCCCTGTACCATTGCCTGGGGTCCGTGGGAGGCACAATGGTGTGTCTGATATACGGTGCCACCCTCATCCTGTCCTCTCCCATCTTCAACGGCAAGAAGGCCCTGGAGGCCATCAGCAGAGAGAGGTGGGCATGGGTGGCCTGTGGGCTGATAAAACTCTCCTGTTCCTCACTCCTGGGCCCTGATACCTTTCTAAGCTGCCTGCTCCCTCCAGCCAGGAGACTGGGGATGGGGACAGTGGAGGACCCCTAGGCGAAGACCAGTTCCTGCCTCAGGAGCTTCTCCTGCCTGTTCTCTTGCTGCAGGTTCATGGCGGGGTGGGTGAGAAGAGGGAGTTCCTTCCCACTTCCAAGCCTAATTTCGAGAACTCCTCCTATACAGAGGCTGCTTCTTGTATGGTACCCCCACGATGTTTGTGGACATTCTGAACCAGCCAGACTTCTCCAGTTATGACATCTCGACCATGTATGGAGGTGGGGTGGGGCCAAGGGCAGCCAGGCGTGGGGAGGGAGCTGCTTCCCCCACAGTAATGGCCTGGGCGACTTAGATATGCTCCCAGCCTTTTATTTAGGGGGCAGGAAGGACACTATAAAAATATGGGTGGGAGGGAGGGAGAGCCCCAGTGTCCCTGGACACCAGCCCAAGGCCAACTTGCCAGGTGTAGGAAAGGCTCGGGGTCAGGGGAGAAGAGGGAATGTTCCTCCCTTGAGTGAGCTGTAGGTGAAAGGACTCCACAGGGCTTGGAGAAGTGGGGAGCTGGGTCAGCCCTCTCTCTGATTCAGGTGTGATCGCTGGGTCCCCTGCACCTCCAGAACTCATCCGAGCCATCATCGACAAGATAAATATGAAGGAGCTGGTGGTGAGTGGTGACTGGGGCCCAGGCTCTGGGCAGGCCAGGCCTGGGGTGACAACAGATTGACAGACATGGGGATGAGCCCAGACCAGATGTCCCAAGGAGACCCTGTCAGCGAGCCCTCTTTCCAGAAAGCAGATGTGAGAAAAGATAGGCTGACCTCATCAGCACCTGGTGGGTGAAGGAACAAGGTGGCAGGGGAGTAAATATCATACATACATACATTTATATTTATAGAAATCTGAGGGAGAAATTGCAGCATGGGCGGATGGGCAGCAAAGCACCGATGTCCTGCTAGAGTGTCCTGGCAGGTGGGGGCTGGCAGAGTTGGGGCATGGGCTTAAAACCCTTTCTGGAAGCAAGGGGTGGGGCAAGGGTCTGATGATTGTTTCCACATGGCAGGGAAAGAGGAACAGAGGAAGGATGATTCTAGGAGGGTAGCCATCCTGATGACCAACCCGTTCTGGTTCTGATTGACTTGAGGGGTCTCAGCAACAGCTTCTCTGAGAGGAGCTGGAGGGTAGGGAAGACATGAAGTTGGGGAGGGGCTCAGCCTTCCTCCTCCCCTGGACACCGCTGAGTGGAGCTGGGTTGGTAGTGGAGGGCTGGAGGCCCCCTGCCAGGACGTGTCTAGGTGTGGGCAGCTGTGTGCGTCAGCAGAGGCTGTGGGGAGAAGGTAGGAGTGGAGGTGGGTCGTCAGTAGTCTCTCCGGTGGAAGGCAGAGGCCAGTCACCAGGACTGGCTGGGTCAGGACCTGCAAGGAAGCAAGGATTGACTCAGTACTGCATCCAACAACGCAGATGATACGTGGAGGAGATGGTGGGGGTCCTGGGCAGGACATTTTCCTCCCTTCAAAAGGGGCCCCGGTCCTCCCCTCCTCTCTCTCTAAAACTGGAGGGTCTGCCTGCTCGTCCAGGGGGAGGGAGTATCCCGGAAGTTACCAGCTCACTTGCTGGAATTGCCAAAGAGGGCCACGGGGGACCTGTTTACCCGCCCCCCACCTGTTTAATGGCGGCCGGCTTTCTTGGACCTCTTGGTGGGGAACTTGCAGTTACGGAAGGCGTCTGTGTCACGGATGTGCTGGCCCTTGAACTTGGCAGGAGAGGCACAGGTGGCATCTGGGCGGGAGGCCTTGGCTTCCAGCCACCTGGAGAGACAGAAACTTGCTGGGGCTGGGGGAGAGGGTGGGAGTGCTGGGGGGAAGGGCAGTGAGCTATGGGGCCAGGACTGACTTGGCCACAAGATAGTCTGAAGCTGTCATCTTCATTTTACAAATGGGGAAACTGAGGCTTCCAGGGTCCCATGCCTATTAGGTAGCAGACCTAGGATGCATGTCCCGTATGCCTTAGCGCAGGGCTAAGTGCTTAGTGGTGGGCTCTGGGAGTGACATGGGGTGTTCTCACCGCCGAAGACCCCGGAGCTGGCAGGTACACTTCCAGGGGTTGCTGGTGAGGGTGAGGGTCTCCAGGCTGTCGAAGGGGAAGTTGGAGGGCAGCTGGTTCAGGCGGTTGTTCTCTAAATGGACGTGTTTCAGCGTGGTCACACCCAGGAAGGCACCATCCGAGAACTGGGGAGCAAGATGGTTATGAGTGAGCACCCCAGCGCCGGAGGGGCAGCATCCTTCCCTGGACTGAGCCATAGCACCTTGAGGAGTTGCCCAGTTTTCAAAGCAGTGTGACCAAGTGGTCTCAGATGATCCAATCTACACAATCCCCTTTGAGACACGTGGTGTTATTTCCAATATGCAAATGGAGAAATGGAAAAAGTGCTGTCCTTTGCCCAGGGTCACAGCAGTGGGTAAACAGTAGCCACAGGACCACACCCAGCTCCTCTCCCTCTGGCACCACAATCCCTTCACAAACACTGGGACTGTGCAGCAGCCAGTTTGGCCCCAGCAACCCAAACTAGTACACGGTGACCTCAACCTGTGCTTGGTGGAGTGGGCAGTGGACCCAGGCTCCCCACAGCCCCAGGGTCCCGGGACTTCCCCCAGCGCTGTCCTCACTGTGCCCCCACTTCCAGCCAGACGCTATTTGTGAAGCCACCTTGGTGGAGCCTTTGGCCAGGTTGGATGGCTCCAGAGGAAATGTTCTATTGGTGCCCACATCTTTGCCCTGGCGCCACAATTCCTGTCTGGCCCTAACCAGCCCCTGATTCCCTGCTCTGCTGCCCACTGAAAGACCACTCTGGCATTGGTGGGTCACAGGGGACTCCAACTTCAGCCGGAGAGAGGCAGGGCTGAAGAAGGGCCAGCTTGAGCAGGCTCCATCCACCCAGACAAAGGTTGGCTGCTGCCCAGGTAGGACTCTGCCCGCATCTCCATGCCCCTGTCCTCCTCTCCTGTGGTCCACATTGAGGTATGAAAGTCTCCAGTAACCAGACTGTCCTCTGCCTTGTTGGTCCCCACCCAAACCTCCTGGCTGAAGCCCTGTAACCAGGGTGACTTTTCCAGTCCCAGAGAAGGGATTCTGCTCTGGTTCCAGGTAGCCCCACCTGGCCAGACCCTGGGCACCCCAGGGGAGAAAGGAACCAGTGAAGATGCGGACAGGAGATGGATCTGGTGACAGGGGAGGGCAAAAGGCAGTCTGGAGATAGTGAGGCACGCCAGATCTCCCTGCGGGGAGACACCTGGGGTCTTGTGCCAATGGTTGACAATGGTGGTCTTGCTTTACTCCTTCATGGACCCCATGGGAACCATGCTTGCAGCCTGGGGGAGCTCTTGGTCCCATGCCTGCTCAATTGAAGTGGACCTGAGAAGGCAGTGGACTGTGTGGATGTGGACTGGGCAGGGCCATCCACCCGGGCCTCTGTGGGGCATGGAGAATGTCTTCCTCAAGCATTTGCTTCCCTTCACTCCCCAGCCCCCCATTCCACCTTAGCACACATGCACAGCCCCCACCAGGAACAGGGTCTCTTTGTGGGCCTGATCTGCCCAGCTCCTCTGGAAGGCTCCTCAATAAACAAACCTTCCTTTATGGGGTGGTAGGTTTACTGGAGACAGACAGGAAACACAGCAGAGGAGGGGTGGAAGGCCCAACAGGAAGAGGTGGCTGCTGCTCACAGTGGGGAGTTTGGGAGCACTGGTGATGGCCCTGGGGGGGCATTTGTGGGGCCAGGGCAGCCCCGCTCCTTTCATATGTAGGAATCCTGGGAGGGTGGTGGTGAGACTGGCAGTGGGACAGGGATTAGGGTAAAGATGTGACAAGGTGAGGAAGAGAGATGGCAGAGCTGCTTGCCTTGGAGATAGCCAGAGGGACAGGCAACTTGGGGACAAGGGATGGTGCCAGCTGTGGCCCTGGCTCCTGGGGCCTCCAGGAAGGGAAGAAGGAACCAGGGCAGAGCCCTGCAGCCAAAAGCTCACCTTCTCCAGGTTGGTGTTGTCCAGCCAGAGGGTCTCCAGGTATCTGCCGAAGGACTGGAAGGCATTGTCAGGGATGCTTTTCAGTGGGTTGTGGGACAGCTTCAGCTCCTCCACCACCCGTAGCTTGCTCAGGGCAGCAGAAGGGTAGCTGGACAGCTGGTTCCTGTCCACGTGGAATTTGGCGAGGTTCTCCACGTCGTCCAGGGCCCCAGGCTGCAGGGAGCTAAGCGCGTTTTCGGACAGGTAGAGCCAGCGCAAGTCCTTGGCGCCCTGGAAGGCGCCTGCACGCAGCTCTCGGATCTTATTGTTGTTGAGCTGCAAGATGAAGAGGTTGACCAGCGGGGAGAACAGCCCCCGGGGCAGCTCGGTGACCTTGTTGTGGTCCAGGTAGAGGTAGGTCAGCTCGGTGAGGTCGTCGAAGGCACCCGCGCGCAGCACGCGGATGTCGTTATGGGACAGGTACAGGTAGATGAGCTGCTTGAGGCCGCGGAAGGCACCGGCGGCCACCTCGCGGATCTGGCAGTGCTGCAGGTGCAGCGACACGAGGTTCGGCATGGCCCGAAACGAATTGGCAGCCAGCACCGGGAAGCTGTTGCGCTGTAGGTTGAGCAGCTTGGTCTTTTCTGACACCTTAGGGATTTTCTGCAGCCCAACCTTGTCACAGATGACGTGCTGCAGGTCGCCGTGGCAGTGGCAGTTCTGGGGGCAGGCGGCCAGCGCCGGCAGCAAACCGGCCAGGAGGCCGAGGCTGAGCAAGAGCATTGGGCGGACCATGGCCGGGGCGCCTGGGGCCGGGGCTGGGGGCAGCAGCAGCGGCAGGGCGCGGGCAGCGGCGAGTCCTGGGCGCTCGGGTCTGCCGCCCTCTTTATACGGTGGCCCTGACCACAGCCGGCAGCTGAGCCAGCTCCTACGTGGAGCATCGAGGCTACTGGGCTTAACTCCCTCGCACCCAGAGATGCGCCCCCGCCCTCCACGGGGAAGGGGGCGGGGCCCGTCCCCCAGCCGGCGACCGTGCCTGCGGGACTGGGACCGTGTCCCCCGAACCCCGGCTCCAGCCCCCTACTCTCCTATGCTGCTCCTCTCCCTACTGCCTTTCCGGGGCTTTTCTGGGAAGGGGGAATGTGTGTGTCTGGAGCCCGAGTTTACATGGGAGAGAGGGAGGCGTTCCCTGAACTTATTTGTTTGCTCAAGTTTGAGCCTCCACACCGCGCCATCCACACGCGCTCGGCAGGGTGCCCTGGACGCCAGGCGGGAGGAAGCGGGGCCGGACAGCCGGACTCGTCTCCCCGCGGTGGGCCAGCTGGCGGCGCTTTAATGGGGCGCTTGTGCGGCGCCGGCCGAGCGTGAGAGCCGCCCCAGCGTCGGGCTCCCCCTTCGGCTGAATGCGCCAAAGCTGGCCCTGGGGAGACGCGAGCTCATTCTACACCCTCGGGTGCTCCCCAGTCCCTCTCTGCCAACCCCGTTTGCGTTTCTGTCCCCTGTGTCCCCCATCCCCTTTTTCCACCGCTGAAGGCTAAGCAGAAAAGTGGGAAGTGGAGGAGGGTGGCCCACAGGAATGGCAAACACACCTGGAGACCACAGGCCTCAAGCACAGTCGCGCCATCCCCCTCCTTCATCGCCCCGAAATATCCCCATCCCTCATCCCCAACCCCAGTGGTCAGAACCCGCCCCTGAGGGGTCTCAGGGTGGCGGCTGAGTGGCGCCGAGGTGTACTTGGCAGAGGCCACATTCGGGCAGTGGCCCCAGGACTGCAAGGACAGTTTCGGGGGGAGGAAGGGGGAGGCAGGTCGAGGGACCAGCCCTGGATGGCTCAGGCTGCCAGATCCTAAGTTCTGTGGGCAGTCCCGCCCCAGCCCGCCAGATTTCTGTGTGCCCACTTGCCAGCCACGATGTCCGGATTCCTGTGGGAAGGGGAGGGTGAGCAGGCAGGGTCACAGCTCTGGCCTCAGGGTGAGCTCCAAGCTGCCTGGCACAGGGTATTGTCTGCGATGAGGGGTGGAGGGAGAAACCAGACCCCACATTGACCCAAACCCCAGCTGTGCCAGAGCCAGACCAGCTGATATGGGGGAAGCCTGGCGCAGGGAGGAGGTTGGTTGAGATGTGGCGACAGTTGATTGAAGGGGACCTAGGATACGGGGTAACTGGCCTCTCTCTCCTTACCCCATACCCTTATGTTGGGGCCTGGTTTCCAAAGCCTGCCCTTTTCCCAAACCTCTCTGCCCCTTACCTCTAGGATAGGGGAGTCATACTTGGCTTACAACATTCCTTGATGGTACTTAGGCTTCTCCAAGGCTGGCTTCTAGTTTTTCTGTCGCTCGGGGTTTCCAACTACTGGAAATGGGGAGGGGGGGAGGGTGCCACTGGCTTTTAAAATCAGTTTCGGTTGTTTTTTTATTTTGGTGGAAATGAATTCATGGGAAACTCTCCAGAGCCTGGGAGACGCTTGCCCCAGGGCCAGGCACTTGTTCAGGGTTTGCGGGATGCAGGGGTGAGGTTGTGTCTGTGCCACTCTTAGCTGGGCCAAGGCAGGCTGGCTTTCTCATCAAGCTTCTGGGGCCTTCAACTTGGAGGGGAGGGGCAGAGGATGTGGCCTGAAATCAGGAAGGTGGGGTTAAGGCAGCCAGGGGATGGGGAGAGAAGTGTGGGGTCTTGGTAATACCAGAGCCACAGGCACAGACAGGTGGCTGCTCCAGGGAAACGGGGCACTGAGGGAGCCCCAGCTGGAAGAGAATGGTGTCTGCCTGCACTCAATTTTCTTTCAAATCTGGGGCCCTGCAGAGACCTAGCCTGCTCACTCCCAGCACCTCTGCCTCCTGACCCCAGACCCCTACCAATGATGTCTCTGTTTCCACCATTCGGCCGCCCTCCACTTTCCCTTTTCCTTTATGAATTCCTCCCCATTTCCCCAGGTAGCTCACCCAATCCCTCTGCAGGTGCTGAGCCCTCTCCAAACACCCTTTCTGGACCCTCTAGATTGCTTATGGAACCACAGAGAACAGTCCCGTGACATTCATGAGCTTCCCCGAGGACACTGTGAAGCAGAAGGCAGAAAGCGTGGGCAGAGTTATGCCTCACACAGAGGTGAGCCCCTCACCAAGACCCCCACGCCCCACCTCCCAACACCCACCTGGGGTGCACCCAGCAGGGACATCTGTTGCTTTCAGTGAGAGAGCCAAATGGCTCACTTAGGATGCCAAGAACCCCCAGCCGCAGGGGCTTGCTAGGTCTGGCCCGGAGCACTCTCTGTGGGCTAAGCATGAAAGGGGAAGAGCTGGAACAGTGGCCATGTGCGGCTGCCAGCTGAACCTCTCCGCAGCCTCCCTTCCTGTCTGAGGTGTGTTTTTGCCAAGCCCACTGTCTGTTTCAGGGCAGCCAGGGTAGCCTCAAAGAGAGCCAGAGCACAGAGATTTTTCCTACACAGCTTCTTTTCCTCCAGTGGTCCCCGCCTCTCGCTTTAGCAGAGTTCCTCTTCTTGCTTGGCATAAACACTCCTTTTCTCAAGCAGCCTATCCCTTTGGGGGTCCCTTTGCCCCTCAGAGACTGCCCCAGAGTGCATCTCAATCTCAAACACCCAGCCATGCCTCCTTTCCTGCTCCAGCACCGGGGCTTGCCAGCCAGCTCCTGATTTCCCTTGTGCTTTTGCTCCCGCCCCCGGGGGATCCCTGCCCCTGTGCACAAGCAGCTGCTTCCCCTGGGCCTGGCCACTGTCCTGGTGTGAATCTGCCCTGCCCTCCCACCAGAGCAGTCCTGCACCCAGGGAGTGAGTGTGGATGTGAGCCCCCTCCCCTGTGTCCTACAGCTGCACTGCCACTCTTACTAGGATGCCCACCTGGAAGGGAAACAGGGGCAGGCATCATTCACCCCATTTCACAGATGCAGACACTGAGGCACACAGAGGCTCAGCTTTCCTTGGCACAGCAGCCATGGCTCTTTTCTCTACCAGGCTTTCAGACTCTGCCTCTCCTATTCACATGGGTGTTGCCAACGACACACTCTTTGGCTTATTTGCTGCTTACTGGGGAATAAGAGGAGACTCCCTTCTCCTCTGCACCATTTATCGTTCTTCAGCTGGCCCGGCCATCCACGGACCTCTTTCTCTGCAGCAGCTGCCTGCCTGCTATTTCCTCAGTACTCCCAGCCTGGGCCTCAGCTGTTCTTTCATGCCCAGCTCAGGTCTCTGACTGGCATTGGGTTGACTCTAGCCTTTGTCTCCCATCTCTGGATGGGGATAGGCAGAGCCAGAGGGTCTCATTCCTGCAGGGGGAGGGTTGGGGGGAGGCAAAGCTCTCTCCATTTCCAAGGACCACCTATCCTGAAACAAGAGGGTAGAAAGCCCCAACCTGAAGCTGTCCTGTCCCAGGCCCGGATCATGAACATGGAGGCGGGGATGCTGGCAGAGCTGAACACGCCCGGGGAGCTGTTCATCCGAGGGTACTGCGTCATGCTGGGCTACTGGGGCGAGCCTCAGAAGACGGAGGAAGTAGTGGGTCAGGACGAGTGGTATCGGACAGGGTGAGAAGGCAGGGTGGGGTGGAGGCTCTGGCTGCTGAGGGGAGGCTGCAGGTCTTGAGGCTGAGCCGGGAACATTAACCTGGCACAGGGGGGATGCGGGTATCAAGATGACTCCTCACATGCTGGAGACTTAATTTCCAAAATGTACATGGTAGGGATGATCATACATAGCACGGAAGAAAGCGACTGGGTCATCGCCCTATACCAGCAGCTGCAAAATCTGAGTCCGGATTCGGTCACTCATTGGTTACCCCAGCAAATTCTTATTAAGATTCCCTATGTGCTAGCACTGTTCTCGCCGCTGGAGGTCCAGAGGAAAGTAAGATGAGAAGGATCCTGGTTTTTGGAGGAAGAGAGATGATTTCCAACATCAATAAACACAAAGTAAATTGGCCGGGCGCGGTGGCTCACGCCTGTTATCCCAGCCCTCTGGGAGGCCGAGGCTGGTGGATCACCTGAGGTCAGAAGTTCGAGACCAGCCTGGCCAACATGGCAAAACCCTGTCTCTATTAAAAATACAAAAATTAGCCAAGTGTGGTGGCGCCTGCCTGTAGTCCCAGCTACTTGGGAGGCTGAGGAAGGAGAATCACTTGAACCCGGGAGGCAGAGGTTGCAGCGAACCGAGATTGCACCACTGCACTCCAGCCTGGGTGACAGAGTAAGACTCCATCTCAAAAACAAACAAGCAAACAAAAAAACACCAAGAAAATAAAATAGGGTTATAGGAGAGAAAGTGGCTGTGGTGGGGAGGGGATCTTCCCTTAGAATGGGTGGACACACATGTCTGGAAACATTTGAGCTGAGACCCACAAAGAAGCCAGCCATGAAAAGCATATGTGCAGCTATGTTGAGAAAGAGAATATGTTATAGGTATTGGCTGGTTTTATTCTGCCTTCCCTCCCCTTACTAGACTATTATTCCAGAGGCTGTGTCTTGTTCCTGCTATGTCTCCCAGAGTCTAGAGCAGTAGAAGACACATAGTAGGTGCTCAATAAATGTTTCACGAATGAGCGAGCCAGTGAGTGAACAAGGCAGAGGTGACAGGTCGCCCCTGGGCTTTCTTTACAGAGATATCGCCATGATGGACGAACAGGGCTTCTGCAAGATCGTGGGCCGCTCTAAGGATATGATCATCCGGGGCGGCGAGAACATCTACCCCGCAGAGCTCGAGGACTTCTTTCACACACACCCGAAGGTGCAGGAAGTGCAGGTGAGGCACCTGGCCCAGGGGAGTCCCCAGAAACAGGGAACACACATGAACACGGTGATGTCTGATATGTGTCCCTGGCCCTGAAGGTGGTGGGAGTGAAGGATGATCGGATGGGGGAAGAGATTTGTGCCTGCATTCGGCTGAAGAGCGGGGAGAAGACCACGCCGGAGGAGATCAAAGCTTTCTGCAAAGGGAAGGTGGGAGCCTCCTCCCAACCAAGCTGATGCTGCTGGGTTCTTCGCCCATCCCCTCCTCTGCTAACCAGCCCAGGGGGTCGGTCGGTCCTCCCTTGGCGAAGTTGACTCCCAGCCAGGAGAGCCCCTGGTCCCCTTCCTGCAGTCCCGTGAGCTTGCCCAGCCTCACACCCGCCCTCCCTGCCTCTGGTCCGCAGATCTCTCACTTCAAGATTCCGCGCTACATCGTGTTTGTCACAGACTACCCCCTCACCATTTCGGGAAAGGTGTGTAAGGTGGAGGATACTGGGAGGGGCAGCCTGGGCTCTGGAGGCCCACAGGGCCCCAACTCTGTTTCCTTCAGCAGTGGGCGTGGAAAGGCTGGCAGTAGGGTGACCAAGTCACCTAATTCTGGTTTGCCTCGAGACTTGTCCTGTTTTGGCACTAAGACCTGAGAAGCCCCTCAGTCTTGGGCAACCCAAGATAGCTGGTCACCCTAACTCCTTTTCCTTTCTTCTAGATCCAGAAATTCAAACTTCGAGAGCAGATGGAACGACATCTAAATCTGTGAATAAAGAGGGAGGAAGGATCCGCGCAGGCCCTCCTCCTGTCCATCCCCCTTGTTTGTCCTTGTGATTTGGCATAAAGAGGTTCTGTTTTCTTTGGCCTGTTGCTGGTGGGCTCTCTTGGCAGCTACTATGCGATGGAGAAGGGAAGACACTGAAGGGAAACTAGCACTTTCAGACCCCCTATTCCTTGTCATCAAGAGTGCAGAGCACCTTGATGTGGTTTATCTACTTAATTTAACCCTCACCTTTGGTATTCCTTTGAGATACCAATCCATTTTTTTTCTTTTTATTTGAGACGGAGTCTTGCTCTGTCACCCAGGCTGGAATGTAGTGGTGTGATCTCGGCTCACTGCAACCTCTGCCTCCCAGATTCAAGTGATTCTCCTGCCACAGCCTCCCAAGTAGCTAGGATTACAGGTACCCACCACCAACAACTAATTTTTGTATCTTTAGTAGAGGTGAGGTTTCACCATGTTGGCCAGGCTGGTCTCAAACTCCTGACCTCAAGCAATCCACCTGCCTCAGCCTCCCAAAGTGCTGGGATTACAGGCGTGAGCCACTGCATCTGGGCCTCAATTTTTTATTTTTAAGCTACTCTAATATAATTTTTCTTCACATCGTTGCCAGATTAACAAGAAGTATTCTTGTTTTATGTAACAGCTTGACTGAGATATACTCACATACTATCCAATTCATACCCCCGCCCCCATTTTTTAGAGACAGGATCTCATTCTGTCACCTGTGCTGGAGTGCAGTGACATGATCATAGCTTAATGCAGCCTCGAACTCCTGGGCTCAAGCAATCCTCCCACCTCAGCCCCCTGAGTAGCTGGCACTGTAGGAATGTGCCACCATGTCCAACTAATTTTTAAACATTTTTTTCGTAGAGACAGGATCTTGCTACGTTGCCCAGGCTGGTCCAGAACTCCTGGTTTCAAGCAATCCTCCTGCCTCAGTCTCTCAAAGTGCTGGGACAGTCCACCATTTAAAGTGTAGAATTCAATGGTCTTTAGTATATTCACAAATAAATATGTGTAACTATTACCACAGTTGATTTTAAATATTGTCATCGCCTAAGAAAGAAACCCCATACCCTTTTGCTACTATCTCCCATCCCCCAAGAAATAAAAACAGCTGAGTTCCAAAAGGCGCATAGGTTCCCAGTTCACAGGAACGGAAACATTGACCTGCCTGCAACCTTACCTCCCAGCCTACCTGCCCACAGCGGCAGCCTCCTCTTCACTTTTTCAGATATGAACATAGGTTTAAGGCACTTTCAGTACCAGGCTCTACGCTAGGTACTTTCACATAATTTTCTCTTCAAATCTTCCCAACTATCCTATCAAGTAGCCATTGGTCCCACTTCACAAATGACTCAACAGAAACTCAGGGAGGTTCAGTATCTTGCTCAAGGTCACACAGCTGAATCAGAACCAAGCTGTCTGTCAAGCAGGTTCACCACGCACTGGTTACCAACTTTTCTGAGTCCAGTGAAGCAAACACCCACAAGTTCCAGCGAGGCAAACACAAGTGACGTGGAGCATGTTTATTACCTACAGGTAGGCAGTCAGGGACAACAGAAGGCTGGGATTCATTTGGAGCTGGACCCCCAAGGCTCAGGAAAGCTGCTGAGGCAGATGGAGGATGGACTCTCATCTGTGCATGCCCGACTTGTTTTTTGTTGTTGTTTGTTTGTTTTGAGATGAAGTCTCGCTCTGCTGCCCAGGCTTGAATGCAGTGGTGTGAACCCTGGGGTTCAAGCAATTTTCCTGTCTCAGCCTCCCTAGTAGCTGGGATTACAGGCATGCACTACCAAGTTCAGCTAATTTTTTTTTCTTTGTATTTTTAGTAGAAACAGGGTTTCGCCATGTTGGCCAGGCTGGTCTCAAACTTCTGACCTCAGGTGCTCCACCTGCCTCAGCCTCCCAAAATGCTGGGATAACAAGGGTGAGCCACCGCGCTTGGCCAGTCCGACTTGTACTGAAATTGAGGGACCCCAGAAACCAGCCGCCCTGGGTTTTATACCCTGGGTCCATGTGACATGTTGGGCTGAAGTGCTGAAGGACATCCTTTTTCTAGGGGGACTGGAACAGAGCCTGGCTGTGCCGGCCAGTCCTTTCGTCCCTCAGGATGTTGCATTTTCTGCACACTCCAGAGTTGTTATTTTATTTATTTATTTATTTATTTTGAGATGGAGTCTCACTCTGTCACCCAGGCTGGAGTGCAGTGGCACTGTCTCAGCTCACTGCAACCTCTGCCTCCAGGTGCAAATGATTCTCCCTGCTCAGCCTCCCGTGTAGCTGGGATTATAGGTGTCCACCACCACACCTGGCTAATTTTTGTATTTTTAGTAGAGACAGCGTTTCACCATGTTGCCCAGGGTGGTCTCGAACTTCTGATCTCAAGTGATCTGCCTGCCTCAGCCTCCCAAAGTGCTGGGATTACAGACATCTACAGTTATTCTTGAGAATTATACGCAAGAAAGGAGGGGAGAACCAGCTCAGTTCAAGGCCACTGGGAGAACTGTCCTGCACCACCTAACTCAAGCCCAGAATGTTTCTGCTTTGTGGGGCAGTTCTTCAGATGCCTGCTTCCCCAGGCCTTCCCCGGTGCTCTGTCTCTCCTGCACATACCATCTGACCGTCCTCCCAGCATGTACACCTCCCGGTGCTTGGGTTGGCCTGACCCACAGCATTCTACTCTCCCCGCCAAGCCAATTGCCCCTGGGATTTTCTGCTCCTCCAAGATCCAGCGCATTGCCCTGGTGGTGGCTCGTGCCTGTAATCCTAGCTATTCTGGATCCTGAGGCAGGAGGATCGCGTGAGCCCAGGAGTTCAAGACCTCCCCTCCCCCAAATATTTTTAAATGAAATTAAAAGAATGATCCAGCCCAAGTGCCTCTTCTCCACTGACTCCCACACTCTTGCAACAGATGACCTCATAACAGCACTGAGCGCACAGCTCTGGTGTCCAAGACACAGTATTAATACGCCTTGCCTCTCTCCTGTCAGACTGCAACCTGGCTTTAGGCACCTGGATGTCCTCACCACGCAGTTCTGAGGCAGGCACATAAAATGTCAAGGAATTTCCTGAACCAACTAAGAGCTCCTGGATGGGTCCGAGAACTCGCCCGGGTACAGGGTGCCAAAATGCAGGCAAGCCCGTCCCGCGGCCTGGGGAAGAACCGACAGGCGGCCGCGGTGAGCGCCCGGGCGCCCGGCAGGTGGCGCCGCAGCCCGGGGCCGGGCCCTCTCGGCGCGCGGTCACGCAGCCCCTCTTCCTTCCGCCGCGGCGGCCCCAGGGTCCGGCTCCGCGCTCACCGTGGGCCCTGCGCGCGTCTCCGGCTCGGGTCCCTGCCCCGCGCCGCGCTGGGCGTCATGGTGCTCCCTGGAGCCCGAGCCCGGGCCCGGGGCTGGGCAGCAGCAGCCAGAGCGGCCCAGAGGCGGCACCGCATGGAGAGAGCGGGAGGGTCCCCGAGTCCTGAGCCTGCGGGCCCGCGCGCGGCGCTTTACGTACACGTGAGTAGGGGGCGGGGGACGGGGCGGAGCCCGCGGTGTGTGGCTGTAGCCGTGGCCGTGACCATGGCGGTCCAAAACCCAGCTGGCGGCTTGTCACTCTATGAACCCCCGTGCCATGTTTTCCCGTATGAGGTCTGAGATGGGACCTGGTGCCCTGGCAGGGAAAAGCCTTGGTCCAGAAACCTGAAGCCTCTGCTACTCACCAGCTCGGTGACTTTGACCAAGTGGTTCAAATTTCCTAACAGTTTAACTCTTAGCAAGACAAACTTTTTGTGCAGAGCAATGGTCTGATTCGGTAGCTGGGAAAATAACTCATAGGAAAATTGTATGAAAATTCTATGATCCCAGAAACAGCTTGGGCTGAGTTCCTTCCTGACGTCTGCTGGTTGGAAGAGGCAGCGTAACAAAGGAGGGAGCCTCAGTTTTCTCACATTGAAGTGCTTTTAATAACCCCAGTGCGACCTGTCTTGGGGAGTTGTGTGGCCTAGATGTCCTGGCTTCTGTGGAAGGACCTTGGAATGGGGGTGGGGATGGGGATGTGTGTGACTGAACCCTGTGGGCAGCTCGGATCTCCTCTCACCTCGCACGTGCACTCACTGCCCCCAGTGGCCGTACTGCGAGAAGCGCTGCAGTTACTGCAACTTCAACAAGTACATCGCTCGGGGCGTGGAGGAGGCTGCCATGCAGAAGTGTCTGGTGACCGAAGCGCAGACACTGCTGCGGCTCAGCGGGGTGCAACGGTGGGTAGTGGGGGCTGTAGGTGGCGTTTTGGGATTTGGAGGAGTGGTGAGGGATAGGTGCAGGCATCCTAGAGGGCTCCCCCAGGTTTCATTTCTCCATCTTTCCCCAGCGTGGAGTCTGTGTTCTTTGGTGGGGGGACCCCCAGTCTAGCCAGTCCCCACACGGTGGCTGCTGTCCTGGAGGCTGTGGCACAGACAGCCCACCTGCCTGCAGACTCGGAAGTCACATTGGAGGCTAATCCCACTTCAGCTCCAATCTCCAGGCTGGCGGAGTTCGGGGCAGCAGGGGTCAACAGGTTGTCCATAGGCCTTCAGGTAACCCATTGCACCCACTCCATCCCAGTGCACCCCACCCTTCAGTGCTCTCTCCCCTTTGGTCACGTTCATTCATTCGGCATTGACTGAGCTCCTTCTGGGTGCCAGGGACACTGCAGGGCCTGGTGTGACACTTTTGTAACTCCTTGTCTGCTGCTGTCATAGACCACAAACTTCATGAGAAAGGGATCAGACGTGGCTCTTTCTATTTCAAGTGCCCACCGTAGTGCCTGGCACGTAGTAGGTGCTCAAAAAGGATCTGCCACATGACTGGAGCCACGGGGGAGGCAGACATGTAGCCAGATCATTGCAGCATGGTGAACACCGCCTGTAAAGGGGGTCCTGTAAAAGGCTTTCAGAGTACAGCCTGAAGGGAGCTCAGTCTGATGAAATCACTGAAACTTCCTGGAGGACATAATGTTTGAATGAAGAGGAAGAGTTCCCCAGGTGGGGGCGTGTGGGGGGAAATGACACAGGACATGGAAGAGCCTGGCATGTTTTAGGGAGGCTGTGAGTCATTCCTTGTGACTGGAGAGGCTGGAGACAAGGTTGCAAGGTAGAGTTGAAAACCTTTGGTGCCTACTAAGAAGTTTGGGTTTTTTCCTAGTAGTGATAGGGCGCCATCGAAGGCTTTTAAGTAGGGAGAAACCTATTCCTCTCAGGTTGACCTCTGATATTTCCATAGGACTTCTAGGTTGTGGGCTTTGTTCTGATGGGATATACTGACAGAAACACATCATTTCTAAGATCTACTTACCCCAAAATGCGTATCTTGAATCTGATTGTGAGAAAACATCAGGAAATCCTAAATTAAGAGACGTTTAAAAAATTATTGTGGTAAGAACAGATAGCACGAGATCTATCCACTTAACACATTTTTAAATGTACAGCAGTATTAACTTTAAGCACGGTGTTGTACAGCCGATCTCTAGAAATTCTTCATTTTAAAAAACTACTGTCTTGTATTCTTTAAAAATGTCGATGTCATGAGAGACAAAGAAAGGCTGAGAATCTAAAGGAGACAAGAGACTGGTGACTGCAAAGTATGGCCCCTAACTGGGGAGGAAGGGGGAACTACAGTAGATGTTATTGGGACAATTGGCCAAATTTGAATATGACTATGGATTACGTAATGGTATTGTGTCAATGTTGCATTTCCTGAACTCTGTAATTGGATTGTGGTTATGTAAGAGAGTGTCCTTGTTCTTAGGAAATACACACTTAAGTATTTAGAGGTTAGGGAGTATAACATCTATAACTGCTATTCAATATAGTGGCCACTACCCACAGACTAGTGAGCATTTGCAATGTGGTAAATTAAGTTTAATTCAGTTAAATTTAAATAACCACATGTGGGTACTACCTATCATATTGGACAGTAGAGCTATAGAACATTTCCACCATTGCAGAAAGTTCTTTTGGACAGTGCTGGTTTATAACTTACTGCTAAATGACTCAGCATAATAACATGTATGTTTAAAGAGACACAAATCTGGACAAATGTTGGTGAATCTAGATGAAGGTGTTTTTTGTGATTCTCTTTCAACTTTTCTGTAGGTTAGAATTATTTAAAAAAGAAAAGTAGGCCAGGCGCGCTGGCTCATGCCTGT
This sequence comes from Cacajao melanocephalus, assembly GCA_963573385.1. Taxonomy (NCBI): domain Eukaryota; kingdom Metazoa; phylum Chordata; class Mammalia; order Primates; family Pitheciidae; genus Cacajao; species Cacajao melanocephalus. The sequence goes on along the minus strand of CAUYLG010039256.1, from coordinate 30,841 downwards.
AATCCCAGCACTTTGGAAGGTCAAGGTGGATGGATCACCTGAAGTCTGGAGTTCGAGACCAGCCTGGCCAACATAGTGAAACCCCATCTCTACTAAAAATACAAAAAATTAGCCAGGCATGGTGACAGGCATCTGTAATCCCTGCCTCACCCAGCTACTCGGGAGGCTGAGGCAGGAGCATCGCTTGAACCCAGGGGGCGGAGGTTGCAGCGAGCCAAGATCATACCACTGCACTCCAGCCTGGGCAACAAGAGCGAAACTCCGTCTAAAAAAAAAAAAAAAAAAGTTAAGTAAAGTAAAGACTGTTGGATTTGGAATCAGACAGCCCTAAATTCCAGGTCGAACTTTGCAACTGTATTGCCTTGGGCAAGTTACTTAACACCTCTTGAATCTCCGTTTTCTCATCTGTAAAATGGAACTGAGATTGGAGGGTTACAAAGATCAAACACTGCATAAACGTGCTTGGCACATAGCGACCCTTCCGTGAACGGCACCTCTTGGGCCAGCTTGACCTTCCCCCTCCTGCCTTACAGCTGCCTGCCACATGCTGTGTTCTCCCTGTATCTGTGTCTACAGTGGAGTGGAGCGTTCTTGTCTGTCTCTGAGCTGCGGGTATGCTTATACCCGCCCTCTTTTCCCAGTCCCTAGACGACACTGAGCTCCGGCTGCTGGGACGGACGCATTCGGCCAGCGATGCTCTGAGAACGCTGGCAGAGGCCCGGTGCCTCTTTCCCGGGCGTGTGTCTGTGGACTTGATGCTGGGGCTGCCGGCCCAGCAGGTGGGACCGTGGCTTGGGCAGCTGCAGGAACTGCTGCAGCACTGTGACGACCACCTCTCCCTCTACCAGCTGTCCCTGGAGCGGGGCACCGCCCTCTTCACCCAGGTACAGCAGGGCGCGCTTCCAGCCCCTGACCCGGAGCTCGTGGCTGAGATGTACGAGAGGGGCCGGGCCGTCCTTCGGGAGGCTGGCTTCCGCCAGTATGAGGTCTCCAACTTTGCCCGGAATGTGAGTCCTGGGGCTGATGGCTGGAGGTGGAGAATGGGCAGACTGTGGCGTTACCGGGGCATTGTGACCTTCTGAAGAGAAGGATCCCGGCTGGGCACTCACAGACCTGAGATGGTGGGACATTCTAACCTGGGGCCCCTTACTTGAGCAGAAACGGGCCCGCCCAATTCACTCTGTACTATTTCTTCCTCCCCGCAGGGGGCGCTCAGTACACACAATTGGACTTACTGGCAGTATGGTCAGTACCTTGGCATTGGGCCTGGTGAGTCCCGTCAACTACAGAAGGGATGACTCAGGAGAGGAATGTCGTGGCTGTGTGAACTTGGGCCACATTAACCTCTCCAGGCCTCTATTTTCTCATATGTAAAATGTGGCAAAAAGTAATACCTCCCTGTAGAACTGTTGATTATGAATTATAAGGGGCTTGATGTCACGCCTTGCACTGCGGTTCTCAGCCTTTGGTGTGTGTGTGAACCTCCTAGAGGGCTTGTTAAAACCCAGGCTGCTGGGCCCCACCTCCAGAATTTGCAACTGGACAGGGCCGGAGGAGAGCATAAGAATTTACATGTCAGCATTTTGGGATAGATGATAAAAAGAAAAAGAAGGGAGGGGGTGGTGTCACGTGCCTCTAATCTATGCTACTGGGGAAGCTGAGGTGGGAAGAGTGCTTGAGCCCAGGGGTCCAAGACCAGCCTGGGCAGCATATTGAGACCCCATTTTAAAGAAAAAACAAAAGGAAAAGAATTTACGTTTCTAGCATGTTAGAGGCAGTTGCTCCAGGGACCACATGATTTAAATCGGGTGAGCACATAGCAGCTGTTAATGTGGGGATGGGTGTTGATGTTGTCAGGGGCCCATGGGCGATTTATGCTCCAGGGGGCTGGAGGCCACACCCGGGAGGCTCGGATCCAGACACTGGAGCCTGACAACTGGATGAAGGAGGTGATGCGGTTTGGCCATGGCACCCGGAAGCGTGTGCCCCTGGGGAGGCTGGAGCTGTAAGCATCCAAGGGCACAGGTCTCCCTCAGGGGCCCCACTCCCCAGAACCACCTCCATCTGTACTTCTTTTATTTCCTGCCTTGCCCTGTCCCTGCCCTGCCACATACTGCATGGTCCCTGTTAGCCTGCTATAAACGCATCCCAGGGTAGAACGTGAAGAACGGGAGGAGCACAGGCCTCCTCTCCAAGACTCCTTGATGATTTTTCTTTGAGGCTGGAGGAAGTTTTGGCCCTGGGGCTACGCACTGATGTGGGGATCACTCACCAGGTAAGGAGTTGGGATTCTTGCACACCACCCCCTCCTAAGTCTTGCAGAATCAATTCCCCCTCCCCGCCACCTCCCCCTCCACACACACATATACACCTCTAGTTCCTGTGGGATTGGCAGCTAAAAGTGGGGCCTGGGTCCAGCTGAGTCCTGATGGCCAGCCAGAAGCAGTGGGCAGTGTGGTGCATAGCTAAGAACCCTAGATCAGGACTGCAGAGACCCAAGTTCCAGGCCCCATTCTACCTCAGCCTTGGACACAAATCCTTCCCCCTCTCTGAACCTCAATTTTCTGAGCTGTGTGAAGCAATAGATAGATAAAGGATTTCCAAATGTTTTTAAGGAGCCCTGAGACCTCTCATAGGAAGCACAGTAGATAACGATCAAGCAAACCCAGAGCTGCTCTGGATAAAGTCAGAGCCATAAAGCCCTGGCTGGAGGTGGCTGAGAGGGGAGGGAAGAGAGGGGGAGTAGAGGAAGAACTGGCTAGGCTGGAAGCTGGGTTCCAGCCTCAGTGGAATAGGCATGAAGGTGCTCACCTCCCTGCTGGCCCATTGGCCTGGTTCTGGTTTCATGCATGTCAGCTGCTGAGATCTCCATGCTGGACCAGCCCCTCCCCCATGTCTCACCACCCCTCAGCCACGTGGCCTGGAATAATAGCCAGGCCAGCTCCCCACCTCTGAACCTCTGGCTTCCCCAGCACTGGGAGCAGTTTGAGCCCCAGCTGACCCTGTGGGATGTGTTTGGAGTGAACAAGGAGGTGCAGGAGCTGCTGGAGCGGGGCCTACTGCAGCTGGATCACAGGTGTGTTGGGGGTGCCGGGCAGGGGGGCTGAGGTATCCCAGGGAGCCCTGACTACAGCTTCACAGACCCAGGAGAAGTAAAAAAGACTGATGGTTAAGGAGGGGCCTGTGGGTGCTGGGGACTTGGCCCTGGTGGGGGATGGACTTGAAATTGGTAAGATGAAGTAGTCACCTTTGGGCTTCTTGGTTTTCCAGGGGTCTTCGGTGTTCCTGGGAGGGTCTGGCTGTGCTGGACTCCCTCTTGCTGACCCTCCTGCCTCAGCTCCAAGAGGCCTGGCAGCAGAGAACCCCCTCCCCCATGCCAGGAGGATGACCAGATGTTCCCGTGTTCCAGGGTAACGCCAGGTGGGCTTTGAGGGCTGGGTCCGTCCTGCAGACACCTCTTCTCCGTTGTTGGGGGCTGTCTCTGCTCCATGTGGCCATTGCCCCACCCTGGCATCCCCAGGGGAATGGCAGCAGTGAGGTAGATGGGAGGACATTTCTGGTCTGGGAGCTTGCATCCCGTTCAGCATCTCCGGACTCGCAAGCCGGCATGTGTTCCATGGCTGGGAGTTGCTTACCACCCACGTCAGCTTCTGTTCACCTTTTGGCATCAACGAATGAACGGTGTTTGGAATCTTTCCACAGGCAGTTACCTCCCCAGGAGAAGCCTTCCTTCCTTTGGAGTAAGGTCCTAAGACAGCTGGATGAGTCAGGAAAACCATGTCCCCTCTAGGTATTATTAATATAAGCAGGAAGGATCTACTGTAGGAATGAAGTATTTATAAAACCATTGAAAGGGACAGAGAAGTGAAAATTGGAGAAAGCCAGCAGCAACTGTCAGAAATCAGCAACGTGCAAGAGGCACAGAAAACTCCTGCTGATGGTCTCAGCTTCCAGCAGCACAAAAGCAGATGATGTACAGGAAAATGCTCAGAAGATGCTACAGAACCTCATGCCTACTGCCTGCCACTGCTGGAAAAGGAATCGTGGTTTCTAGAAGTGCCTCTCATTAGTGAACTTTAAAGCAAATCCTGGCTGGCAGGAAATGCTGAGGAATATAGTTCTTAGGCTTGCAACCTCGACCATACGGGAGAGAACACAGAAGGGCTGATATATGCTGGTGGATCCATGTGTGTCCAGCACAGCGGCCTGCTGGACTCTGAGGACTGGGAAAGATCAGAGCAAGCCTTGCCTCTTATCTTTGGGCAACCGGAATATGTTTGGGGTGACAGGAGCCACACACTCTCCTGAGTCCCCTCACCCACTCCCTTCCCCTTGTGTCTTTCCCTTGAGAGTGAAGGCGGGTGGAGTCAACCGAAGAAAGGAGAGAGAATTCGGGAAAGACCCAAAGTGTTTGTAATTCTTCTTTGTCCTTTTACCTACAGAAATGGTCACATGGTTCTACTTAAATAGCCTAATAGACACATCTGGAGCCTGCCTTGACTGTGGTCCTCTCCTTTGTCTGAGCTCCTTCTTAGAGCACGGAATCCTGTTTTCGGGACTAGAAGCTTAGTCTAGGGTCCTTCCTCCACTCGCTGTATTTTATTTTGAAAGATTTCAGACCTACAGAAAAGATGAAAGGATAGTTCAATGGAGACCTTATATTCTTTGTCTACTACGTATCTGGAAAGTCTGGAAATAGGCCAATTTTCATAATGCCATCAGGGACATCTTCAGTCTATTGAAAAATACGATAGGCCAGAGGGGGTGGCTCATGCCTGTAATCCCAGCACTTTGGGAGGCTGAGACGGTAGAATCACTTGAGCCGAAGAGTTTGAGACCAGCCTGGGCAATGTAGCAAAACTCTTATCTTTAAAAAAATTAAAAAATAAAATGTTTCCAGACTCTGTGGTCACCCTATAGATTCATCAATTGTTAATTTTTGGCCACATTTACGTCATCTTTAGATAGATATGTGTGTATAATTTTCTTTGACTGAATAATTTAAAAATTGTAGACATCAGGCTGGGTGCGGTGGCTCATGCCTGTAATCCCAGCACTTAGGGAAACTGAGGTGGGCGGATCACGTGAGGTCAGGAGTTCAAGACCTGCCTGGCTAACATGGCGAAACCCCATCTCTACCAAAAAAATACAGAAGTCAGCTGGGTGTGGTGGCACGCACCTGCAGTCCCAGCTACTTGGGAGGCTTAGGCAGGAGAATCACTTGAACCTGGGAGGCAGAGGTTGACAGTGAGCCGAGATCACGCCACTGCACTCCAGTTTGGGCAAAAGAGCAAGACTCCGTCTCAAAATAAATAAAAAAATTCATTAACCACATGCAATCATTATAGATAATTTTAGTCTTTCTCCAATAAAAAAGAGCTTTCCATTTTTTGAAGGGCTGATACTTTTTGGGGTGGGGGGGGACAGGGCCTTGCTGTGTCGTCAAAGCTGGAATGCCATGGCATGACCACAGCTCACTACAGTTGTGACCTCTCAGGTTCAAGTGATCCTCCCACCTCAGCCTCCCAAATAGCTGAGACTACAGGTGTGCACCACCATGCCTGGATAATTTTTTAATTTTTCGTAGAGATAGAGTCTCCCTATATTTCCCAGGCTGGTCTCAAACTCCTGGGCTCAAGTGATCCTCCTGCCTCAGCTCCCAAAGTGCTGGGATACAGATGTGAGCCACTGTGCCCGGTAAAGGGCTGATACTCTTAACCTGGACATGGCATGTTGTATGTGTGAGACAGGGAGTGGGAGGGGCATTTTCCTGGGAAGAGGCTCCATAAGTTTCATACCTTATGTCACAGGGTGCCATGATGCCAGAAGTAATCTAGTACCCCTGCCAAATGAGGCATGCTAAGCTCAGCCTCTAGCTGGGTGACTAAGGATGGGACCTCCGCACCTCTCAGGTAAGCACGTGCATTTCCCACGTGCCCAGTGGGTGTGAATATCAGTCCTTCTTTGACCCTGTGATAACATGGTAAGTGTTACTACCTCTCCTTTATTCATGAAATATTAAGCAAGCATGAATGGTGTGCCAGGAGCTGCACTGGGCATGCAGGGAGGAACAAGACCTGTCCTGGACCTCGAGGAACTCGCTGCCAGGTTGATAGATCTGTAAAGAGATTAATTCCAGACTTGTCAGTCAAGGTATGCAGGCAGGTCATGGGAGCCAGGGGCACATTTGGTTCTGAGGGGCCAGGAGAAGGACAAAGGATACCATTTTCTTACCACCTCCGTTGCCTCTGCTGCCCTGGAAAGCGTGGCCCTGGGGCAGCCTGTGGGGTGACCTGTGCTGCTTGGGGAGCTGCTTCCTGAGACTTCCCCTGATCTTGACATTCAAGAAGCGAGCACGGGGCCGAGGCAGGTGCACCACCAGATAACCTGGGGCCACTCAGGTTTCTCCCAGCTGCCAGGGCTTGTGCCACCTGAGATGTCCAGGCCTCCCTGCTGGGACACCTCATGAGACCTGTGCAGAGGAGCTGGGTGGGAGCCAGGGCCAAGTGGGGGTGGCACAGATCGTCTTCTGTGACTCAGTCTGGTCTTACCCTCACCAGATGAATCAGAAGCTCCTGGAGGTGGAGCCCAGGAATCTAGTTTTTCAATGCTCATACATGGCCCTAATGATCATTCCCCTTTGGGAACCCCTGATTACAATCATTTCTTGCCTTCCATCCCAGGAGGCTGGGGCAGGAGGAAAGGGAGACATGGCTATTTCCAGTGTCCCATAACAAAGTGGGAAGAGGGTCCTTCATTTCACGTCCCAGCCCTTCCACGGCTCATCCATCAGGGGGCTTCTCCTCCCCCATCGTGGGACCTGGGTTGTCATCTTTTCACCTGCCCTGCATGGACACAAGTAAAGGGGGTGAACAATCCCCCTTGGTGATGAAGTTGAGGACGTATAGTACATGTGGGTATGTGGTTACAGTTTGAAGCACCAAACCTTCTGTGTGCAGGTAGAGCACTGATCATTTGAAAGCCCAGAGCCATCCCTCCCCACTGCGAGTAGTGTGAAGTAGACAGGATAGCTGTTTTCGTTTCCATTTTACAGATAGGCACACTCATAGAGGTTCTCTAACTTGAGTCAAGTCCTATAGGCAGTAAGTAGAAGACCTGGCATAACACTTCTGAGCATCCAGAAGTTTCTGTCCCGTCACTGTTTTATCCTTGCTGTAGGTCAAGGTCAAGTGGCCTGCCCCTTAAATTAGGCAAAGTCCAGACCTCAAATTTGGGGTTGGGGAGAGTGAGAGTCTCACTGTGTCCCCCAGGCTGAGTGCAATGTTATGATCACAACTCACTGCAGCCTCAAACTCCTAGGCTCAAGTGATCCTCCCACATCAGCTCTCCAGCCCCTTGTAGCTGGCATCATGCCTGTGAGACCACTCACCTCTCCTCTCACCCCCTTCTGCAAAGAAAAGAACTTTAAAGAATAGAATGAAATAACTTGTGTGGTAGATTGTACTATGTCCAAAGCGTTTGCTATCCCTCCTTGGCACGCGCCTCACCTGAGGGCCTCGGGAGGATTATATACCCCAACCTTGTTGAATCTGGAAGGGCCACGAAACTTGCCTGGCACTGGTTTTGAGAGCCGGTGGGTGGTCCATCAGCTGTCTGTTGCAGCGACCTGCAATGTCCACACGGAGACGGTTTTATCAGCCCAGATCCCAGGGTGAAGAAGCTGGTCAGAGCAGCCAGCCACAAGAGACATGAACAGCAGAGAGAAACGAACCTCTGCCATTGTAGACCAGTAGGCTTTCCAGTTGTTGCTGCACCATAATTGAGACTAAACTGCCTGATTCAGTTTGTGATCCCACCATTCAAAGATTAGCCATTGTTAAGATTCTGGCGTATATCTTAGCAGAAATTCTGATATACAAATGAACGTATTTAGATACATAATCTTACGAAGATGGGATCATAGACCGCTTACTTTGGAGCTTTCTTGTCTTATGTAACATGCAGCGAGTGTCTTTCCATGATAAATTTATGTCTATGTCCAGTTTTTCAGTGTTGGGATCACAGTGTGTCTCCATTGTGTACTAACGCATGGTTATGCCAAAAATTGTAGTTTTCCCAGTTTCTTTCTTTCTTTTTCTTTCTTTCCTTTTTTTCTTTTCTTTTTTTTTAGACAGCTCTGTCACCTAGGCGAGAGTGGAGTGCAATGCACAGTCACAGCCCATGGCAGCCTCAACCTCCTAGGCTCAAGCAATCTTCCCACCGTAGCCTCGTGAGTAGCTGGAACCATCACGCCCAGCTAATTTTTAAAGTTTTTGTAGAGACAGGTTTCTGCCATGTGACCCAGGTTGCTTTTGAACTCCTGAGCTCAAGCAATCCTCCCGCCTTGTCCTCCCAAAGTGCTGGGATCACTGGGGTTACAGGTCTGAGCCACCACACTCAGCCTCCCCTTCCTTTTTTTTTTTTTTTTCTTTCTTTCTTTTAAGACAGAGTAGCGCTCTGTCACCCAGGCTGGAGTGCAATGGTGCAATCTTGGCTCACTGCAACCTCTGCCCCTCAGCTAAAAACAACTCAACATCAACCTCCTAGGCTCAAGTGATCCTCCCACCTCAGTTCTCCACCCCTTTGTGGCTGATACTACAGATGCACAACACCACGCCCAGCTAATTTTTAATTTTTTTTTTCTTTGAGATGGGAGTCTCACTCTGTCGCCCAGGCTGTAGTGCAGTGGCACTATCTCGGCTCACTGCAACCTCCGCCTCCCAGGTTCAAGTGATTCTCCTGCCTCAGCCTCCTCAGTAGCTGGGACTATAGGCATAAGCCACCACACCTGGCTAATTTTTAAATTTTTTACAGAGATGCAGTCTCACTATGTTGCCCAGGCTGGTCTTGAACTCCTGGCTTCAAGTGATCCACCTATCTCGGTCTCCCAAAATGCTGGGATCACAGGCATGAGCCACTGTGCCCAGCTTAATTTTTGATAAATATAAACTCTAAGTTATTGCTAAATATATATATATATATACACATATATATATGTCTGTGATGAACATGTTATGTAAATATTTTTATACACTGGTGTGATCATTTTCTTAGGTTTAGGATAAATCCCAAGAAGTGGATTTGCTGACTCTAAGGATTTGCACATCCTTTTTTTGGATACACAGTGCCAAACTACCCTCCAGAAAGCCTGCCCAGTTCACACTCTTGCCAGCCTGCTAGTGCTCTTTTCTCTACAGCTTAATCAATAACAAGCATGATCAATTTTTCTAGGTGATTCCAACTTGAAGACAATTTTTTTTTTTTTTTGAGATGGAGTCTTGCTGTGTCACCCTGGCTGGAATGCAGTGGCTCAATCTCGGCTCACTGCAACCTCTGCCTCCTGGATTCAAGTGATTTTCTTGCCTCAGCCTCTTGAGTAGCTGGGACTACAGGTGCACAGCACCATGCCTGGCTGATTTTTTTTTTTTTTCAGTAGAGATGGAGTTTCGACATGTTGGCCAGGCTGGTCCCGAACTCCTGACCTCAGGTGATCTGCCTGTCTCGGCCTCCCAAAGTGCTGGGATTACCGGCGTGAGCCACCACGCCCAGCCTGAAGAGGATTCTTGATCCTAGCTTTATCGTCAGTACGCCTTGGCAACTGTTTGGTTCATCTGATTATCACTGCCAAGTCAGAAAGCAAAGGGGATACAACCTCTGGGACCATCTAGGTAGAAGACTGAGCTGGAACTCAGTCTAATTTCCATGTCTTGTACATTACCTCTGAGTTCCTCTGACTCAGACGTCCCCCTCCTGGGAGAATTCCAGATCTCCCTTTTATCTTTCTCTCCCTGCTGGCCCTTCTCCCTCAGGGGATTTTTGAAGCCAATTTTAAAATTATTGTTATGAAACAACAAAATAGAAATATTGGACAGAATTCTAAATGAAAAAGAAAAAAGGATCAGCCATAATCAGTGGTCCCAACAAATTACATCGTTTTTATTTGCCTGTGTTCCCTTCCAGTCCTAGTCTAAATGCATGCCATATTTTTACCCAGATGTGACCCTGGCCCAGATCTAATTTTGCATTCTGCCCCTTTCAGTTCTCATTGTCATAAGCAGTTTTCCACATTGCTACATGGTCGTCATCTTATTCTAATTGTTGCACAATGTTCCAATGAGTGAATAATTTAATCATTATTACCCTAATGTAAGTCACTTACATGGTTGTTCAGTTTCCCTGTAATAAATACTGCTGCAGTGCATGTCTGCTGTGGATATGGCTTCTTCCTTCATTTGAATTATTTCCTCAGGTCAATTCTCAAGAGTGAGATAGGTCAAAACGTACGAAGGCTTTAATGATTCTTGGCATGAGAACTGGAACAGTGTTTTCCAAAGGGTTTTTCTTTTCTTTTCCTGCTCAAAAGCTAATACATGCTATGTTTCAACCATCTAGAAGAAAGCAAAAATTCTACTACCCAGAAATTACCACTACTAACATTTGGCCAACCATCCCTTCAGGCATCTCTAGATATACATATCCATCTATATGTATAATCTGCATAGATATACATATAGATGTAGACATAAAAATAATTTTTCACAAAAGGGATCACATCCCCGTGCCAGTTTTGCAACCTGTTTTTTTACTCAACAACATGTCCTGGGTTTTTCTAATTGGTTCTGCCACCACCAGTGCCTAGGTGGTAGCAAAATGTAGTACAGCAATAGCTGTAAGCCACACACTGTACCAAGAATTTTATGTACGTTAGCTCATTTCAGCTCTGCAAGAACCCAGTGAGATAAGTTCTATTATCATCATGCCCATTTTACAAATGAGGAAACAGACTCAGAGAAATTGACGGCACAGGGTCACAGAGCTAGGGAGTGTTGGGGTGGCACTCCAAAACAGACACTTACACAAGTAATACTCAAACACATTTCTATTGTAAAAGATAAAAATAATAAATGCAAGCAAGAGCATGGCATAGAAACTAAAGTGTGAAAGTCCCATTTACACTTCCACAGAGGTTTGGTGTGTGTATCAGTTAAGTTTAGGTTCAATTGCATAGAACAGAAAACCGAAATAGCATAGGCTTAAACAAGATAGGATTTATTTTTCTTCACATAAAAGAAGTCTGGACCTTGCATTTCAGGGATAGCATGGTGGGCCCATGCTCATTAGTCATGAAGATCCCATTTTCAGTTTATGGCTTCATCCCTAAGCTCTCTATGTGGACTAACATTGTCCCTGGAGCTCCAGCCATCATGCCTGCATTCCAGGCAGCAAGAATAAGGCTGGAGGGGCATGGTTTTTGCCAGTTGAATCAGCCCCTCTCTAAAAGAGTTTTCCCTAAAGCCCCCCTACCCTATGATATCTCTTTGTTTCTTTAAAAAAATTTTTTTCTGAGATGGAGTCTCACTCTGTTGCCCAGGCTGGAGTGCAGTGGCATGATCTTGGTTCACTGCAACCTCCGCCTCCCGGTTCAAGTGATTCTCCTGCCTCAGCCTCCCAAATAGCTGGGACTACAGATGTGAGCCACCATGCTCAGCTAATTTCTGCATTTTTAGTAGAGACAGGGTTTCACCATGTTGGTTGGCCAGGCTGGTCTCAAACTTCTGATCTCAGGTGATCTGCTCATCTCAGCCTCCCAAATTGCTGGGGTTATAGGCATGAGCCACTGTGCCTGGCCTGGTATCAGTTTATTTCTAATTGGCCACCCTTATCCACAGGGAGGCTGTGCAGTATAGTTTTTAAACTGAGCATTTTGCAGCTTCTCCACTCCCTGTTACCCCCATAATACTAGTGCTTGGTTAATTTTTTTTTAAGGGGGAAAGAATAGCTATTCAGAGAAAATTAGACAATTCTGCCACCATGTATATCCTTCCCAATCCTTTCCTATAAATTTAAATATGTATACGCTGTGAAAGTTGATTGTACAAATTGGGTCATTCTTGCCATACTCAACTAAATCAGAGTCAAATGTGTTGGGGAAAAAGCACCTGGGGCACATAACATTGCTCCAAGGAGTAAATTTTCCACAAGCCTGGCTGCTGAAACTGCCTGTTGTAACCTGAAACTAGTTTTATCTAATGGCTATTGAAACAACCTGCTGCGACTCTAAGACTAGTTTTACCTACCACCTTCACTCACCAATCAGCACTTGCCAGCTCCCCCAAACCTTCATAGCACCAATGAACTGTCTTTAAAAACAATTCTCCTTTTCGTAAAACTCTCAAACATCTCTTTGTTCTTTGTACCAGAGATCACCCAGTCTGTGTGTATGCCCCAAATTGCAATTGTTGCTTCCGAAATAAAATATTAGAGATTCATTGCTCCATTTTTATTTTGACTTCGACAATCTGTACGTATATAATAATATAGTTTTAAATGGTACCTTGTTTTAATTTACATTTTAAAGCCTTACGGACCAGATTAAACATTCTCCATTAAGTATTTGTTTACTAATTATTGTGTTGTATGCACATGTAAGTTCTTTGCTTATTTAGCCAATTACAGCCTTGAAGATTTATTGATGGAGTTGAATGGACTGTCAAGGTAAAGAGATAAAAGATAGATGGATAGATGATAGAGAGGTGTTACAAGTATATTAACTGTTTTATTTGCTGCAAATATTGCTTCTAATATGCTGTCCTTTTTATCTTTAATGGATTTTTATCTTTTTGGAAGTGAGTTTTCCAGAAATTTCAACTACGTTAATATATTTCAGTCCATCTTTTGCCTTTGGATTTTTTGTTAGTCCCAAGCCTAGACATTAGTTCCACCTCCAGAGATGTGGTCGCTGTTGAAGCTGGGCTTCTCCTCCCAAGAGAGGCAGTCTCATGTTGGTGGCTAGGCCTGCCTGTGTTTGAATTTGAATCTTGACTGTCACTTCCTACTATACAACTAGGAAGGACACGTCTGTCATCTGAGTCCTAGTTTTCTTGACTGTTGGTGAGGCGGTTGGACCAACTCCAGGTTCTTAAGCTTGTCTATGCATCAGAACAGTCAGAGGCTCCAAAATGCACATTCTGGCCCCCACCCCCCCTCCACCCCTGCACCTTGGCTCGGATCTACAGAATTGCTGGATCCAGGAGTCTGTATTTTTTAAAACGCTCCCTGAGCCTGACATTCAGACTGTTCAGAATCGCTGCACCAGCCAGGGTCTGAGAGTGGGTCATAGGCTGGGCTGTCTGTGCAGGCGGTGAGGGGAGGGTAGTGGTCCTTGGCCACTGTGTCTCCCTAAGCCAGTTGGCCCTGCCTTGTCCTCTTGGGTCAGAGTTCCCATTTTACATCCAGCCTGAGCAACGGTCCATTCTCAATGCTTTCTCAGGGCTGGGGCTGGGGGTGAAAGGGTGGTGAGGATCCTGCAGTGTGAGTGGGGTTGGGGGGCTGTCACAGCAATGCCCCTAGGAGGGGGCCAGTGTTCCTTACTGGCTGGCTACCCTAGTTAAGCCTCTCACCCTATGAATCTCCACCTATTTGCCTCTGAGAGCAGGACCAGGACCATGCCTTCCTTGCAAGGCAGTCATAAGGTCTGTGATGATGGATGGATGAAAAGAACCTCAAACAGTTCCTGCCACAAAATGTGGTAGGGGTTACTATTAGTGCTTTTTCCTTTTTTTTTTTTTTTTTTTTTTGAGGTTGAGTTTCGCTCTTGTTGCCTAGGCTGGAGTGCAATGGCGCGATCTCAGCTCACCCCAACCTCCACCTCCTGGGTTCAAGTGATTCTCCTGCCTCAGCCTCCCAAGTAGCTAGGATTACAGGCATGTGCCACCACACCCAGTTAATTTTTGTATTTTTAGTAGAGATGGGGTTTCACCATGTTAGGCTGGTCTCAAACTCCTGACCTCAGGTAATCCACCCACTTCGGCCTTCTGAAGTCCTGGGATTACAGGCATGAGCCACCACATCCGGCCATCTACTGCCGCACATGACCACCTACTGCATTTAAGAAACAGAAGGGGCCAGGTATGGTGGCTCAAGCCTGTAATCCCAGCACTTCAGAAGGCTGAGGCAGGAAGATGGCTTCAGCTTAGAGGTTTGAGACCAGCCTGGGCAATATAGTGAAACATTCATCACTATAAAAAAAATTTAAAAATAGCTGAGTGTGGTGGTGCACCTGTGGTCCCAGCTACTTAGAAGGCTGAAGTAGGAGAATCAGTTGAGCCTGGGAAGGTCAAGACAGCAATGAGCTATAATCGTGCCACTGCACTCCAGCCTGGGTGACAGAGTGAGACCCTGTCTAAAAAAAAAAAATAAGAAGAAAAAAGAAAAGCAGAAGGAAGGTTCACATGATCTTCTTGCACCTGCTATTTTTCAAATGCCTTTAACTCGAAATAGTCAATAAGCCAGAGCAGCAGATTTTGGGGTAGCATGTTCTTAACTCCTTCAGTGCCCTGGGCATGCTGGCTCTAGAGAACACAGGTCTTGAACAGGAATTCCTGCTGCCTGACAAGACAGAGAGAGACCTGTCATTTCCCTGTGTTGCTGAAACTTCAGTAGGCAACCTTGACTCCTAGAAAATTTTCCCTCCGGCTCAGCATAGAACTTGTCACCTCCTGGGTGGCTGGGAGGCTGTGCACCATGAGGCCAACTGGCAGCCTCCAGGCGGCGGGCACTCACCCTATGTGACTCCTCATACCAGTGCTCCTTGCCTTCTCCCAGCAGGTCAGGCAGGAGTGGCTCCATTCCTCAAGTGGCTAATTCAGGCAGGGACTGCCCCACCTGCCTCCCAGATGCCTGACACCTAGGACACCCTGGAAGGTGCCTTTCCTCTGCTCTCACTCTAGATTAGGTCTCTCCTGGAGCCCTCCCTGCAGACAGGGCCTCGGCTCAGGGAGGCTGCCTTAGGTCCTTGGGGAAGTTGCTGAGGAAATGTGCCCCTTCTCCCAGTCCCCACCAAGCATGGACCCTTTAGATTAATCCACGAACAATAATAAAATGAGCTGTGGGCCAGGTGTGGTGGCTCACGCCTGTAATCCCAGCACTTTGGGAGGCCGAGGCGGGAGAATCACAAGGTCAAGAAATCAAGACTATCCTGGCCAACGTGGTGAAACCCCGTCTCTACTAAAAATGCAAAAAAGTAGCTGGGCGTGGTGGTGTGTGCCTGTAGTCCCAGCTAGTTGGGAGGCTGAGGCAGGAGAATCGCTTGAAACCAGAAGGTGGAGGTTGCAGTGAGCTGAGATCACACCATTGCACTCCAGCCTGGTGACAAAGCAAGACTCTGTCTCAAAAAAAAAAAAAAAAATTAATAAAAAAATAACATGAGCTGTGAAAACCATTAGGCTGGCAATCCTCAGCTTGAGCAAAGTTCAAAGGTCACAGGACAATTTAAGGATCCTGCCCACACACCCTATTTTGAGCACAGGAGCCCTGGATGGTCCCACCTGGGGCCCAGAGTGTGCATGCTGTATTCAGATCCCAGCTCTGCTGCCCACTCACTGCTTAATCAGGGAGGGGTACTTAGCCCTTCGCTGCCTCAGTTTCCTCATCTGTAATGTGAGAATACTAATGATATTCTCTACCTCATGTGGCTGTAAATGTTCAGGAAGTTAGCACCCATAACTAAACCAAAGAAAAATAAATACACTGGATTTCATCAAAACTTGTAAAATGTTATACATCAAAGGACACTATTAAGAAAGTAGAAAACCCACAGAAAGGGGGAAAATATTTACAAATTATATATCTGATAAGAGTTTTTTTTCCACCAGACATCCTCTGAAACTGATAAGAGTTTAATATCCTCAATTTATAAAGAACTCCTACAACTCAGCAATGAAAAGACAAACAACTCAATTTAAAAATGGGCAAAGGGTCGGATGCAGTGGCTCACGCCTGTAATCCCAGCACTTTGGGAGGCCGAGGCGGGCAGATCACTTGAGGCCAGGAGTTCGAGATCAGCCTGGCCAACATGGTGAAACACTGTCTCTACTAAAAAGACAAAAATTGGCTGGATGTGATGGTGCACACCTGTAATCCCAGCTACTCGAGATGCTAAGGCATAAGTATTGCTTGAACCTGGGAGGCGGAGGTTGTAGTGAGCCAAGATCATGCCCCACACTCCAGCCTGGGCAACAGAGCAAAACTCTGACTCAAAAAATAAAGTATATAAAAATGGGCAAATAATTTTAACAAACATTTCTCTAAATAAAATATACAAGTGACTAATAAGCACATGAAAGATGCTCAACACCATTAGCCAATAAGAAAATGGAAATCAAAACTATGAGATTACTGCCCCAAAACCCACTAGGATGGTTATAATAAAAATAAGAAGAAGTGTTGGTGAATATGTGGATAAATCAAAACCCTTATACACTGCTGGTGGGGATGCAAAATGGTGCAGCTGCTGTGGAAAAGTCATGCAGTTCCAAAAAATGTTAAACCTAGTGTCACTGTATGACCCAGCAACTCCACTCCTAGGTATATGCCCAAGAGAATTAAAGACATGTAGTCATACAAAAACTTGTGCACAAATGTTCATAGCAGCATTATTCATAATAGCCACCAAGTGGAAGATATTTATGTTATTACTTTTCTAAGTCCTTTCGCAAGCAACTTCCTCTCCCTTCCTTATTTGGGCTTCCTCTTTTCCTTTGTTCTCCATTGCCTTTACCTATTTAGAAAGTTTTACATTATTAGCCAATGAGATTTTAGTTTAGATTGTAAGGTTCAACCAACAGAGATCAGACACAGCAGTAAGGACCCAATACGTAAGGAATAAATATGCCTATCTTTCCTTTGTTCATTGTACTCTCATGGCAAAACAAGGAGTACCCTTTCTTCAGAAAGTAAAATTGCCTTGCTGAGAGATCCTTTGTCTCAGTGCTGATTTTTCTTTGCAGCACCTAGCATCTGTTCCCAACAATTGATAAATAAAATATGGCATATTCATACAATAAAATATTATTTAGCAATGAAATGAACACATGAAAACTTTATGCTAAGTGAAAAAAACAGACACAAAGGACCACACACTATATGATTTCATGTATAGGAAATGTCCAGAATAGGCAAATTCATAGAGACAGAAAGTAGATGAGTGGTTTCCAGGGATTAGCAGGTAGGGAAGAATGGGGAGTGACTAGTGGGTACAGGGTTTCTCTCAGGATGATGGAAGTGTTCTGGAACTGAACAGTGGTAATGGTTGCACGAGCTTGTGAATATACTAAAAAAACCCTACTGAATTGTATCCTTAAAATGGTGAATTTTATGTTACAAAAAAATTTTTATGTGAATTATCTCAATTTTATTAAAAAAGGAATTACTACACATAAAATGCTTAGAAGGCTATGCAGGCCATGATAAGCCTTCAGTACGGTTAGTTATCATTCAGTTTGTAAATGCCACTGAATTTACGGGTTGGTCCAGATCCCCAGAAAGGAAACATAAAAGGAACATCATCTTTAGAAACTGAATTTGCATAGTCAATATACATTAAAGTATTTCTTTGCATGTAGTTTCTTCTCTCATTTATTTCATACTTAGTCTTGATTTTACATGCTTTATATATGTGCATACATAATATATAAGCATTTCGTTGTGTATTGTTTTTACATTTTATTTTCATGATCACTTTTGATATTTTTGAGGTGTGTCCAGGGCTTAAATGGCATTTGTTTTTGAAACCTCAGCTGGACTGAATATGACTGCCATGTAGCTCAGAGAATCTACTTATGGTCGGGCCTCTGAATCAGCAGGATGCTCATTGACCTTGGGCTGAAAGCCTGAGATGGAGGCTTAGCTCTCTTGCTTACAAGCTATGTGACCTGAGACAAGACTAAGGTTGTCAGATCTAGCAAATAAAAATACAGACACCCAGTTATATTTGAATTTCAGGTAAATGATGAATATATTCTTTGTGTAAGCATATCCCAAATATTATATGGAACATACTTAAATTAAAAAATATTTGTTTCATCTGAAATTAAAATTTAATTTATCTGTGAGAGTTTTCGAGGGAATCATATGTAATTCTCATAATGAGAGAATTACATATAATTCCCTTAAAAACTTTGCTGCCCTTCCCCATTTTTGTCATGGAAGAAACTGACTCGGAGAGGTTAAGTAACTTAGCCCGAGGTCATCCAGCTAGAAAATTATTGAGCTGGGATTTGAACTTGGGTGTCTCAACTGTAGCATGCCCTGCTGCTGGGACCCGAGACAGATAGGCAGTGACCTACTTAATGATAGCCTGGGAGCCATGAGCTAACTTGGTAAAAACAGAAGCTTTCATGGACTGAGACGGACTTCTGAATAGGAGTTAGAGAATTAGATCTGAAAGTGTTTCTATGACCCTGTCTGTGTTAGTTTCCTGTTTCTGCCCTAACAAACGACCACATATTTAGTGGCTTAACACAAATTTATCTTGCAGCCTCTGGAGGTCAGAAGTCTGAAATGGTCCAGGTGCCAGCGGAGCTGTGTTCCTTGTGGAGGATCTAGGGGAGAATCTGCCTCTTGCCTTTTCCAGCTTCTCAAGGCTGTGGCATGTCTTGGCTCAGGGCCGCACACTCTGACCTCTGCTTCCATTAGCACATCTCCCTGTCTGACTCTGACCCTTCTGTGGCCCTCTTGTAACGACCCTTGTGATAACATGGGGCCCACCGCATAATCCCGGATCATCTCCGAATCTCAGGATCCTTAATCACATCTGCAAAATCCTTTTTGCCTTGTAAGGTAACATATTTACAGCTTCCGGTGATTAGGAGGTGGACATCTGTGGTGGAGCCTTTATTCTGCCTATTACACTGACAGAGAAATGATCTGGTTGACTTGAGTGTCCCAGGCCTTAACTATAATCCCTTTCATCTGTATCGTTTTCACACACATTCTTTTTTCCACCTTGCATCCATCCTGGAAAGTAGATGAAGGCTGTGCTGAGCCCATTCTGTAAGGGAGGAAGATGAAACTCAGAGGGGAGGCATCGTGCTGGGTGACCACAGCTAAAAAGAGACTCAGGCCTAGGGCTTTTGATTCAGCATCTGCCCCCGCAGTTCCCAGCCACGCATCACTAGAGCAGTATTCTCACCGGCGGAGCAGGACCATTCCTCAGCTACCCTACAATTTAGGAAGAAGTCCCCAAGGTGAGCCAGCTCCCTCAGCTCTGAATCTGCCCTCAGAAAGCAGCCTTCTGCCCAGAAAGAGGAAGGAGGGGTGCAGGCAGAGAACCATGTTTTTGGTGAAGGTCTACGGGACAGAGCCCAGAACTCATTGTCCATCCATCTTGGGCTTGACTGGACCTGCGCAGGAACTCCTGCATGCCCGGAGGGGGCCCTGGTTCTTAGAGCTGTCTTCCTATAGCAGTCCTCAGGAGCATGTCACCATGGTTTGTGGTTCTGCCCCTGGGTGCTGCTGCACTGGAGGAGCCAGCTCTCTCCCTGCCCTACAGATCATGGAAGGCAGTGACCATGAGCCCACTCACCCCCCATGCAGGCTCTCCCGACCCATCCATTAGGATGGCCCACATGTGCCAGTCAGGAATGGGGACACAGCCGTGAATCTGACAGGCAAGGCTCCTGCACCCCTGGCACTTGTGCTTTAGTGGGGCAGACAGATCCCAAAGAAGTGTATGTGTAAGGGTTCTGAGGATGACAAAGGGGATGAGGCAATACAAGGCGCTGGGGACCATGTGAGACAGGCACTGTCCCCACTCTACCACTCTATTTTTGTTTCTTTGTGTTTTTTGAAATAGGGTCTCGCCCTGTCACTCAGGCTGGAGTGTAGTGATGTGATCACAGTTTACTGCAGCATTCATCTCCTGGGCTCCAAGCAATCCCCCTGCCTCAGCCTCCTGAGTAACTAGGACTCCAGGCACGCATCACCACCACCACACCCAGCTAATTATTTTTATTTTTAGCAGAGACAGGATCTCACTATGTGGCCCAGGCCAGTCTCAAAACTCCTGGGCTCAAGCGATCCTTCTGCTTTGCCCTTCCAAAGTGCTGGGATTACAGGTGTGCATCACCACACCTAGTCCATCCACTCTTCCCACTCTAAAGCCCCAGTGGGGGCAAAGTTGTGAAACACACATACTTTACTCCAAAGCCTCTGAAAATCCCCCCTTGTGTCCTTCCTAAGGGTCCCAAAGTCTGTGTTATTCCTGAAGCTGAAGTCAGTCCATTCTGGGAGCAGAGTCCAGCTGCGTCCTGTGTTTGAGGCTAAGAAGAATGCGAGATTTCTGCTGAGTGGGAGCTGAGCAAGATTGTAGTAAGAAGCGGAGTGATATGATGCTGCGTTTAAGGGGTGCGGCTGCCAGATGTGAGTAGGTAAGGGCAGATGTGAGGGACAGGAGCCAGCTACGTGTGGGGTAGCCAGACCTGGTGAGGGGGCACAATGGAAACAATAAGGGAGCAGGCCAGGTGGGTGTGCACAGGTGAGGCACAGTGGCAGGATGAACCGGGAGGGGTCCAGATGTGAGGGCTGGAGAACAGATGACCCCCAGCCTCAGTCTTGAGGAGAGTGGCTGTCCCTGGAGAATGGATGATGCAGGCAGTGGAGGAAATGCGATTTCTATTTAGGGAGGCTGTTGAGGAGGAGCTGACGACATGCCCAGCACCTGGATGGGTGGAAATAAACAGACATGAAGCAATAATTTATGCTGTGTCCTCTGTCAACCTAGCCACCACCTCCTCCTCCCTGGGCTCCAGGAAGTTGCTCAGAGTTGTGGTGCTGGGAGGAGACTGCGGGAGCTATGCTGGGAGGCGATGCTGTCATCTGAGCTTGTGCTTTACACACTCTGGGATTTTTTTTTTTTTTTTTTTTTTTTTGAGACAGAGTCTTGCCCTTCACCCTAGGCTGAAGTGCAGTGGCTCAATCACAGCTCACCACAGCCTCAACCTCCCAGGCTCAAGCAATCCATCCACCTCACTCTCTTGAGTAGCTAGGACAACAAATGCATGACATCACACCTGGGTAAGTTTTAGAATTTTTTATTGTAGGGACAGGGTCTTACTATGTTGCCCAGGCTGGTCTCAGACTCCCGGACTCAAGTGATCCTCCTGCCTCAGCCTCCCGAAGTATTGGTATTACAGGCACAAGCTACCGTGCCCAGCTCCCTCCAGGCCTTTGTACCTTCTCGTCTGGAGTACCTGCCCCCCTGAACTACCCATTGAACTCTTAATTTAGTGGCCCACCTCATGCCACCTCCTCTAAGAAGGCCCCCCTCAT
Source organism: Cacajao melanocephalus (assembly GCA_963573385.1). Lineage (NCBI taxonomy): Eukaryota > Metazoa > Chordata > Mammalia > Primates > Pitheciidae > Cacajao > Cacajao melanocephalus. The sequence goes on along the minus strand of CAUYLG010039256.1, from coordinate 9,733 downwards.
ACCCAGTCTGTGGTTCCTAAATTGCAGCTAATCACGACCTCCTGAGCTCACACATCAGAGTTGGAAATCTACTTTCAAATGATCTGACCTCATCCTACCCCCACCCAGGAGAACATGAATGAGCTTCAGGGAATCCCTGGAATTGAATGTGAAGTCATGTGCAAAATCAAATGTGCAGATGACTGGATAAACAAAATACAGCATACCCATAAAATGAAATATTATTTAGCCATGAAACGGAATGGAGTCATGGATAGGTGTTAAGTGAAAAAAACCAGACACAAAAGGTCAGGTACTGTATGATTCGGCTTACGTGAAGTATGAAGAACAGGCAAATCAATAAAGAGAAAGGAGCTTAGCAACTGCCAGGGGATCGGGGTCGGGGGCTAGCGGATGACTGTCTCTGGATATAGGGTTTCCTTTGGGGCTGATGAAAACATTCTAGATGTAGATAGTGGTGATGGTGGCACAACACTGTGTATGTACTAAATGTCACTAAGTTGAATATGTTAAAATGGTGACTTTCATGTTATGTGTATTTTACTACAGTTAAGAAAAAAGTCAAGCCGAGCACAGTGGCTCATGCCTGTAATCCCAGCACTTTGGGAGGCTGAGGCGGGTGGATTACAAGGTCAGGAGTTTGAGACCAGCCTGGCCAATATGGTGAAACCTTGTCTCTACTAAAAAGACAAAAAAATTAGCCAGGCATGGTGACACACGCCTGTAATCCCAGCTACTCGGGAGGCTGAGGCAGGAGAATTGCTTGAACCCGGGAGGCAGAGGTTGCAGTGAGCTGAGATTGCGCCACTGCACTCTAGCCTGGGCAACAAAGAGAGAGACTATGTTTTGGAAAAAAAAAAAAAAGAAAAGGAAAAAAGAAAGTCAAATGCACATTTCCCAGGAGAAAACTCCCAAGTTTGATTGGATTCTCAAAAGGCGAAGCAGCTCTGATCTGGTCCGGACTCCTTCATGATGCAGATGGTGCTACTGGGACACAGAGAGAGGGTGAGACCTGTCCAGGGTCACTCAGGGGCTGGCAGCAGAGCCCACCAGGTTGCATGACTGCCTGACCACATACTCTCCCACCTGCTTCTTCCCTTGTCCTCTGATCTCCACTGAACCCTCCCTGCGCAATCCTCAAGCCTCCGTCCTCCTCCGAGCCACGCTACCCACAAGCTGTGTAACTTCCCAAAGTTAAAAGGCCTTCCTCCTAAAACCGGGTGCATGGATTAGTGTTTCATGAACATTTGTCTTTTGCTCTAGAGTAGACTCTGAGCTCCTAGAGGGCAGGAGGAAATGTTTCTTATTTTCCTCCATATCTTACAGAGCTTCTGGGACAGCCACGGAGGTGAGCCATTCCTGTCTCCCCTCAAGAAAGAGCTTGCTATTCACGGGTGAGGAGGGCAGTTAGCTGACAGCTTCTAACAAACATTCCTTGCCCAGAGGACACGCTGGCTTGGCCAAGACTTTGTTAGTTCTGCAGCACAGTCTGAGGCTCTCCCAGCTCTGTCCTGCTTCCTCCTCTTCACTGGCCTTGCCACTACCCCGTCTCCCCACAATAAACCTCTTGCGCTCCTATGTTCATCTCAGTGCTTGCTTCCTGGAGGACCCACATGGTACAGCACCTAGCCTGCTGGATCTTAAGTGCTCAGTCGTGAAGTAAACGGAACTGGGGATCCTCTAGAGGAGAGAGGGAAGCCAGTGCCTGGGCCTCAGAGAGCAGAAGAGGGGCTGTCCATGGAAGATGCCTCAGTCATAAGGAGAGCAAGGCCCCTCGGGGCAGGGCCTAACATAGGGGAACGCACAGGGAGCTCAGGGATTCACCAACCCTGCTGGCATCCTCTCTAGCTCCTCGGCTGTCTGGGGCAGCTGTTGCAAACTCAGCAATGGTCCAGGAGACAGGGTCCACAGAGCCCTGGCCTTGGACTTTTGAAAACCAGGTTCAATTTGTGCTTCCCATTAGTCAGATGACTTTCCACCGTTCTCTCCAGAGCTCAGTTCCTCCATCTGTAAAATGGGTACATAATGTGTCCCTTCCCTTCAACCCCAGCATGATTTTGAGAATTAACTGACAAGATGCTACAGTTTATGGAGGGCACCCTATTGGGTAATTTAAATGCACAGTCAGGCCAGGTGAGGTGGCTCATGCTTGTAATCCCAACACTTTGAGAGGCCAAGGCGGGAGGATCACTTGAGCCTAGGAGTTCAAGACCAGCCTGGGCAACAGAGCAAGACCCTGTCTCTACAAAAATTTAAAAATTAGCTGGGTGTAGTGGCACATGCCTGTAGTCCTAGCTACTTGGAAGGCTGAGGCAGGAGGATCATTTAAGCTCAGGAGTTTGAAGCTGCAGTGAGCTATGATTGTGCCACTGCACTTCAACCTGGGCAATAGAATGAGACACTCTCTAAGAAAAATAAATATATACATACTCATTTAATCCTTGCAGTGGCCTTGTGAGGGCAGCATTATAACCTCCATTTTATGTACGTACATATAAATGGATGGATGAGATGGGGGTCTCACTTTGTTGCCCAGGCTGGAGTGCAGTGGTGCAATCAGAGCTCACTGCAGCCTGGACCTTCTGGGCTCAAGCAATCTTCCTGCCTCAGCCTCCTGAGTAGCTAAGACTACAGGTGTGGGCCACCAAAGCCAGCTAATAAAAAAAAAAATTTTTTTTTAGGCCAGGTGTGGTGGCTCACACCTGTAATCCCAGCACTTTGGGAGGCCAAGGCGGGTGGATCATGAGGTCAGGAGTTCAAAACCAGCCTGACCAACATGGTGAAACCCCCTATCTACTAAAAATACAAAAATTAGCAGGGCGTGGTAGCGCAGGCCTGTAATCCCAGCTACTGGGGAGGCTGAGGCAGGTGAATCGCCTGAACCTGAGAGGTGGAGATTGCAGTGAGCTAAGACTGCGCCACTGCAATCCAGCCTGGGCAACAGACGGAAACTCCATCTCAGATTTTTTTTGTTTTTTTAGAATGGGGTCTTCCTACGTTGCTCAGGCCAATTTTGGACTCCTAGCCTCAACCAATCCTCCTGTCTCAGCCTTCTAAAGCACTAGGAGCCACTGCGCCCGGCAGAGAAAACTGTGGCTCTCTAGGTCAAGGCATTAGCTCAAGAACAAACAGCTAGCAACCCGGCATAGCTGGGATCAGAACCCAATTGTCTGGCTCTAGAACCCTCTCGCTATTTGAGATATGATTTACTACGTGACTACTAGCACTAAAGTTTGGGTTGGGGGCGGGGCCTGAGGCAGCCCCTGCGCTCCTGCATTGAGAGCGAGTATGACAATAGGCAACTACATAAAAAAAAAAAAAAAAAAAAAAAAATTCCAGAATGCGTCAGAGCTCCAGGGGGAGGGGAAAATAGCGGGTGCGTATACAAACTTAAAATAATCAGAGGCAGCATCTCCAAAGACTGTGAGGATGCCCCAAGTCGGGGCAAAAGTTTTGGCTGGTTCGGGAAGTGATGAAAGGCCAAAGTGGCTGCAGCGAGCGTCGACCCGGGAGGTCACCGGGAGCGTTGGGGCGGGTGGGGAGGGCAGGCAGGAGCACCCAGACCCCACGGAAAGCCACGTAGGGGTTTCAGCACGTCCTGAAAGGCCCGATCCCCCTGGACCGCTGTGAGGGGGCAGAGGGAGGTCCCTCCACAGGACGTGGCTTTAGACGACGAAGGCGGGGGGCAGGGGCTGGCACCCGCGACGCCCCACCCGCCCCCCGTGGCGTAGCAGCTGGACGGGGCGAGGCGGGATACAAACCCCTACCCGCCAGCCGCTCCCACTCAGCCCCCTGCCACGCCCCGCCACGCCCCGCCACGCCCCGCCCCGCCCCGCCCCGCCTGGCTGGTGACGTCACGGCGCTCGTCGGCGCTGTCTATGGCGTCACGGGCCGGGCCCACCTGGCGTTCTAGGGGTCCTTGGCTGGAGGTGTCGCCGGCGGCGGGCGCGCGCGCGGCGGGATGAAGAAGGTGGTTTCCAAGCAGTCTCCGCCCAGGTTGATCGGTGGGTGCGCGCCCTCGCGCCGGGCGCTGGTTGTTATGGACACAGCGGCGGCCGCTGGCTGGCGGGCGCGCTCGGGGTCGCCGCGGGTGCGGCGCAGCCTCGGTGTCTCCGGGCCCGGCGGTGCAGGGTCACGCTCACCGCCCGGGCGGCACCATGAAGTCTATAAAGAAGGAATCCCGCCTCAGAATAACTCCAGCCAGATTATTAGAAGCCGCAGAGAGCTTCAAAGGTTGGCGCTGGCTGCCTTGGGCGCTCAGGAGAACCCGACAGGAGAAGCGGTCCCTGGGATGAGTTCAGGACATGGGGCCTAGAGGATGGGGATGGTACCAGGGATAGAGGAAAGATCACGGGGAAGTAGGGTACTGGATACAGGACTCTTAGAGATGGGGGGCAAGGCGGGAAGAGCCTACAGCGTACTGGGCCTTGGGGATAGACCATAGGAAGTGGGAAACTGACAGAGGGGACTCAGGGACCACTGGCTGGGAAGATGGCCTTGCGCAGGCAGGGATACCTCTACCTCTAACTACATCTTAAGGTGGCATGCGGGAGGCAGGATCCCTGGACTGGATGAGGTGCAGAAGAGCCGGGAAAGAGTTTAAGGGTAGAAGGGCCAGGAATTGGGGTCCTTGGGAAGAGGAAAGAATGCAGTGGTGAAACCAGCCACCTTGATGGGGTTCTTTAGTGGAGGAGGGTGGGGTCAGGTGTCACTTAGGATTCCCGCTGGAAAAACCCAAAAGAAAGGCCTTGCTTGGCTAGTTCTGTTTTTGACTGCCTTTTCCTGCCACGTGCACTTTCCAGCTGGATGACACTTACCCAGCTCCTTTAGCCTGGTAAGAGTTGCTAGATGTGACTGCATCCTGGCCTCTGCAGCTTCCTTCTGGTTGCAGATGGGAGAGCCACAGGGCATCTGATAGCAGACTCACTGCCATGGATATGTTCCCATTTGCAATCCACCCCACTTTGATCCTTTTTTGCTGTTTCCATTTATTTATTTTTGTATTTAATTTTTAGCAATTTTGTGGAAACCAGGCTGTGGCTGTGTTGCCCCAGCTAATCTGATTCTTGGCATTAAGCGATCCTCCTGCCTCGGCTTCACAGATTGCTGGGATTCCAGGCATGGGCCACTGCACCCAGCCTATTTTTGTTTACTGAGAGCTTGTTATAGGTGGTACTGTGGCTCACAACAAGGATATCGGTATTAACTGTGTGACCCTGGCCCTCAAGAAACTCAGTCTCATGAACAACTGGAGGAGTAACCAGACAAAGGCAGAAATACAAATGCTGTGATGTAGGTGCCCATCAGGCTTAAGGGGCCCCAGAGCACCTGAGCCAGACCTAGGATGGTTGTGAGAGGACGTTGTCTAAAGAAGGTGACATCTATGGCAGACAAGAAAAAAGAAGAGGGTTTGCTTCTCCGGGTCTAGGAAGCAGCATGAGTTTATGGAACTGTAAATGTGGGAGCCAGAAGAGGCTGCCCAGGTGGGTAGGACAGGGGCCAGACCATGAAAGGGCTTTGCGTACTAGGTCAGAAAGCCTAGATGTGCTCTTACAGACCCTGAGGAGACCCACCCTCAGAGTTGTGAAAGCTCAGTGTGAGGAGAGGGGGCGCTCAGAAAACGAACAGGAGCTTATTTGCTTTTCAGTATGGCTTTATGTTTCGTCATGTATAAAAGTCCAGTGTTGAGCCGGGCATGGGGGTGCACATCTGCAGTCCCAGCTGTTCAGGAGGCTTTGGCAGGAGGGTTGCTCCAGACCAGGAGCTCATGGCCACACCTGTGAATAGCCCCTGCATTCCAGACTGGGCAACACAGTGAGACCCCCATTATTAAAAAAATACAAGTCCAATGCTGTTTTATGACATACTTTAAATATATGTATATTTATTTATTTTTTGAGACGGGGCCTCCCTCTCACCCAGGATAGAGTACAGTGGTACAATCAAATCATAGCTCACTATAGCCTTGAACTTCTGGGCTCAAGCGATCCTCCTGCCTCAGCCTCCCAAGTAGCTAATTACAGGTACACACCACCATGCCCAGCTAATTTAAATATATATATATATTTGTAGAGACGAGTTGCTCAGGCTGGTCTTGAACTCCTAGGCTCAAGCAGTCCTCTCATCTTGGCCTCCCAAAGTGCTGGGATTATAGACATAAGCCACTGTGCCTAGCCCATGACATACTTTTTAATAGTTGAGAGAGAGGGAATATCGGTCCGCTTTCCCAAGGACAGTCAAGGGCTTTCCTAGCTACTGCCTCCTGCTCACATAGTTTCTGGGAGATCTTATCAGATTTGAACTGCTGTAAACAAATCAAGGAAAGATTTTTCACGGCATATTTATTTTTAATAAGAAGAAAATTTAGTTTGTTAATTAACCCTTGAGTTAAGCACATGCACCAGAGTGAGGAGGGAAAAAACGAAGCGTTTAGCATGCAAGATATCTTTTTAAAAATATCTCAGGGACGCCTCTAATGTTGTAGGGCAGCACTCTCCCCCGGCCCGCTTCTAAACTTGTGCGTTGTTTCTCCAAAGTCTCTGACTCATAAGCAAAAAGGAAAGCAAAAACAGTGACTTAAACCTGCTTCAGGACCTGAGAGACCTTTGAGTCCCAGTTCCCCCCACACCTGTCTTGGTTGCTAAGAAACCAAGAACCCTCCCAGCAGCATTAGATTCCCCTCCCCAACCAATTAAAGCCCTGCCCTGGTAGGGACAGCCCCTCCATGGTTGATTAAAGACTTTAATCAACAATAAAACAAGAAGCAGAAAAATAGAGTCCAGGTTTCTTCTCCCTCCATAGTTCACCCCTCCCTATTTCCCTTCCTATCCCCACATGAGCACTTTCCTTCCAGCCCTCTGGTCCAGCTCCAACAAGACTGACTGATTACCCCATGCAAAGGGGGCTGGTCTCTTTTACCCGCTCACTGTCAGCATCAAGGGAGAAATGTCAGCTGGGTGGCTCACTAGGAGCCTTATCAGCTTGGGATTCCAGACCAACGAACCAGAAAGAGTAGGATCTCTACAGGCTCAGTAGTCTGACATACCTCAGCCCTGTGGCATCTTCCTGCAGGTCCTAAAATGATCCCTGGGGCTCGTCCTTCCCTGGTCTCTCCCCAGCTTGTCGCTGCCCCTCTGGTCCATCTGGCTCTCCTCATCTGATGAATCATTCTGAAATGTGCCTCTCATCAATTCACTCCCCTGGACCAAAGATCAGATGCTTGTGCCATGCTTAACAGAGCTGGCATGCCCTGGTTTCCCTCTCATCCCCGACATCAGCACCTCCCCACCTCCCCAGCAAGTTTTCTGTCATCGTGCCACACACATGCTGCGCTCGGCCCTGCCCCTAGCTTTGCTTGGACTTCAACTCACCTGGAGCATCTCGATTTGCTGCTGTACCTATGCAAAGCCTCCCTTTCCTTCCCCAGCCTGTGGCGCCACCTCTGCAGCTGTACCTCTGAACCCTTCTTCAGAGCCCTGAACTGTGTAATCCATGTGGATCTGTTCCTTTTTTGATGTCTAACCAAACCTATTGGCTGTATCACGAATATAGGAACTCCTAGTTATGATTGGTATGTGTTCGCATCTGTTACATTTTTCAGTCCCTCAAGAGAAGAAGCCGTATCTTAACCTTTTATACCATCTTTGTAGTTTATAACACATAGAAGGTGCTTGGTAAACACTCTCTAGGAGCAATTTAACTTTAAAATGTGTATACTGCTGGGCACATTGGCTCACGCCTGTAATCCCACTTTGGGAGACTGAGGAAGGTGGATCACCTGAGGTCAGGAGTTTGAGACCAACCTGGCCAACATGGTGAAACCCTGTCTCTACTAAACATGCAAAAAATAGCTGGGTGGCTGGGTGCAGTGGTTCATGCCTGTAATCCCAGCACTTTGGGAGGCCTAGGTGGGTAGATCACCTGAGGTCAGGAGTTCAAAACCAGCCTGGCCAACATGGTGAACCCAGCCTCTACTAAAAATACAAAAAATTAGCCAACTATGTTGGCATGTGCCTGTAATCCCAGCTACTTCGGAGGATGAGGCAGGAGAATCACTTGAACCCAGGAGGCAGAGGTTCCAGTGAGCCGAGATCATGCCATTGCACTCCAGCCTGGGCAACAAGAGTGAAACTCCCTCTCAAAAAAAAAAAAAGTAGCTGGGCGTGGTGGCACATGCCACCTGTATTCCCAGCTTCTTGGGAGGCTGAGGCAGGAGAATTGCTTGAACCCAGGGGTGGAGGTTGCAGTGGGCCGAAATCGTGCCATTGCACTCCAGCCTGTGGGACAGAGTAAGATTCTGTCTCAAGAAAAACAAAGATATATATATCATTTTAATGAATATTTTATTAACTAGAACATACCACTTCCTGAATGTGGGCAGTAACAGAGCATTTATTGAACTACATTAAAGATAACTTTCTCAGAATAACCTCAGACCAGAGTTTTACTGTTTCAATCTAAACCAAACATGGAAGATGAGCTTCTCTATCACTGAAGGGATGGGAGCTTTGGCCCCTGGAAATCTTCAGCAGTGTTGAAAGTTTGTATTGACATGTGGTAATTATGTACCCACCAGTAAAAAACACACATCTGGAGATGTTCAATCACTTGGGAAGATGTCAACCCAGCCAAGGTTGTGGATAGAGGAAGCAAATGTCCTGGAAAATGCAGATAATACCAAAATATTTACAAAAGCAGATCTTCAGCTGATCTCATTTCTCATAGGCTGCCACCCACTTTGGTGAGTTTGTGTAGAAGAAAGAGAGGAGGTCGAAATCAAAACCCCAAGGCTGCATCTGCACACATGGCAGGAGATGAGACTGGAACTCGGGGTTCAGCTGTCAGCCCTGCATGTGTGCTTGTGTGCACGGAGCCATGCATTTAACAGACGGTTACTCCCGAACCTCTGCTGACCCCATTGCAGAAACAGACTGTGGATGATAGACCAAATTTATTATTTTTTTCTAATAGAAAAAAAAAATTTTTAAGGATGGAGTCTCCTATGTTACCCAAGCTGGTTTTGAACTCCTGACCTCAAGCAGTCCTCCCATCTCGGCCTCCCAAAGTGTTGGGATTACAAGCATGCGCCACTGCACCCAACAATAGGCTGAATTTAGAACTATGTTTGGAATGATTTTGGTGTGGGTTTTTTTTGGCCACCAACTCTATGGAAATTTCCTCAGGAAAAAAAGTTTGATTTTGTTACCAGAACACCTGCCTTGATGTTTTAGTGATGCTGCCTCTCAAAGATTAGGGTGCTGTGAGAAGCAGTGGATAAAACCAGATTTTGTTTTGAACTCCCTAAAGGCAGGACTTAGGTTTTCTTTTGATTGTTTTGTGTAGGGCCTTACATCAAACCATTCTGAAGCAGAGGGAAAAAGACAGGGTTGACCAGCCAGAGAAATGAGATGTGTTTGAAACTGTTAAGCCACCTCTGTGGAAGGAAGGCAGGGAGTGTGTCCTCATTGGAGAGTGACCCGTGACCCTCTCCTTCTGCCCAGTGTGTTGTCAGTGTCATGCTCTGGCTGCCACAACAGACTCCTAAATATGTTCATACCCTCATCTTTGGTCTTGCAAGCCTTTTTTTTTTTTTTTTTTTTTTTAAAAAAAAAAAACGGTCATTTTAATTCACCCCCGCAGAAATACAATGGCACAAAAAATACACATATAATTAAAGTAAATTGCAACAATGCTTATAAGGTTGATCTTGAAGTTTAGATGAGCCTGGTTGCCA